>SJYR01000529.1:742934-786956 GCA_006410655.1 Kobus ellipsiprymnus | reverse complement strand
GGCAAGAGTGAACATCAACATTTAAGGAAGCAGTGAACTAAAATGGACTGGAGTGGGTGAATTTAATTCAGATGACCATTATATCTCCACTGTGGGCAAGAATTCCTTAGAAGAAATGGAGTAGCCATCAGAGTCAACAGAAGAGTCTGAAATGCAGTACTTGGGTACAATCTCAAAAATGATAGAATGATCTCTGTTCGTTTCCAAGGCAAACCATTCAATATCACAGTAATCCAAGTCTATGACCCAAACAGTAATGCTGAAGAAGCTGAAGATGAACAGTTCTATGAAGACTTACAAGACCTTCTAGAAATAATAACCAAAAAAGATGTCCTTTTCATATAGGGGACTGGAATGCAAAAGTAGGAAGTCAAGAGATACCTGCAATAACAGGCAAGTTTGGCCTTGGAGTACAGAATG
This sequence comes from Kobus ellipsiprymnus, assembly GCA_006410655.1. Classification (NCBI taxonomy): domain Eukaryota; kingdom Metazoa; phylum Chordata; class Mammalia; order Artiodactyla; family Bovidae; genus Kobus; species Kobus ellipsiprymnus. Next base: position 786,536 of record SJYR01000529.1, on the reverse strand, counting down.
AAGCAGGGCAAAGGCTAAAGAGTTTTGCCAAGAGAACGCACTGGTCACAGCAAACACCCTCTTCTAACAACACAAGAGAAGACTCTACACAAGGACATCACCAGATGGTCAATATCAAAATCAGACTGATTATATTCTTTGCAGCCAAAGATGGAGAAGCCCATTACAGTCAGCAAAAACAAGACCGGGAACTGACTGTAGCTCAGATCACAAACTCCTTATTGCCAAATTCAGACTGAAATTGAAGAAAGTAGGGAAAACCACTATACCATTCAGGTATGACCTAAATCTCAAAAGTAGGAAGTCAAGAGATACCTGCAATAACAGGCAAGTTTGGCCTTGGAGTACAGAATGAAGCAGGGCAAAGGCTAAAGAGTTTTGCCAAGAGAACGCACTGGTCACAGCAAACACCCTCTTCTAACAACACAAGAGAAGACTCTACACAAGGACATCACCAGATGGTCAATATCAAAATCAGACTGATTATATTCTTTGCAGCCAAAGATGGAGAAGCCCATTACAGTCAGCAAAAACAAGACCGGGAACTGACTGTAGCTCAGATCACAAACTCCTTATTGCCAAATTCAGACTGAAATTGAAGAAAGTAGGGAAAACCACTATACCATTCAGGTATGACCTAAATCAAATCCCTTACGATTATACAGTGGAAGTGAGAAATAGATTCAAGGGATTATATCTGATAGACAGAATGCCTGAAGAACTATGGACAGAGGTTCATGTCATTGTACAGGAGGCAATGATCAAGATATTCCCCCAAGAAAAAGCAATACAAAAAGGCAAAATGGTTATCTGAGGAGGCCTTACAAATAGCTGAGAAAGAAGGGAAGCAAAAGGCAAAGGAGAAAAAGAAAGATATACCCATCTGAATGCAGCAGCCTTCCTCAGTGATCAGTGCAAAGAAATAGAGGAAAACAGACTGGGAAAGACTAGAGATCTCTTCAAGAAAATTCTAAATACCAAGGGAACATTACATGCAAAGATGGACACAATAAAGGACAGAAATGGTATGGACCTAAGAGAAGCAGACGATATTAAGAAGAGGTGGCAAGAATACACAGAAGAACTATACAAAAAGATCTACATGACCCAGATAACCATGATAGTGTGATCACTCACCTAGAGTCAGACATCCTGGAATGCGAAGTCAAGTGGGCATCACTACAAACAAAGCTATCGAAAGTGATGGAATTCCAGCTGAGCCACTTCAAATTCTAAAAGATGATGCTGTGAAAGTGCTGCACTCAATATGCCAACAAATTTGGAAAACGCAGCAGTGGCCACAGGACTAGAAAAGGTCAGTTTTCATGCCAATTCCAAAGAAAGGCAATGCCAACGAATGTTCAAACTACTGCACAAGTGCACTCATTTCACAAACTAGCAAATTAATGCTTAAAATCCTCCATCCAGTCTTCAATAGTACATGGACCAAGAACTTCCAGATGTTCAAGCTGGTTTTAGAAAAGGCAGAGGAACCAGAGATCAAATTGCCAACGTCTGTTGGATCATAGAAAAAGCAAGCGAGTTCCAGACAAACATCTATTTCTGCCTTATTGACTATGCCAAAGCCTTTGACTGTGTGGATCACAACAAACTGTGGAAAATTCTGAAAGAGATGGGAATACCAGACCACCTGACCTGCCTCCTGAGAAATCTTTATGCAGGTTATGAAGCAATAGTTAGATCCAGATGTGGAATAACAGAATAGTTCCAAATAGGAAAAGGAGTAAGTCAAGGCTGTATATTGTCACCCTGCTTATTTAACTTCTATGCAGAGTACATCATGAGAAACGCTGGGCTGGAAGAAGCACAAGCTGGAATCAAGATTTCCGGGAGAAATATCAATAACCTCAGATATGCAGACAATACCACCCTTATGGCAGAAAGAAAAGAACTATAGAGCCTCTTGATGAAAGTGAAGGATGAGAGTGAAAAACAATGGTTTAAAACTCACATTAAAAAAACTAAGATTATGGCATCCGGTTCCATCACTTCATGGCAAATAGATGGGGAAACAGTGAAAACAATGACAAGACTTTGTTTTCTTGGGCTCCAAAATGACTGCAGATGGTGACTGCAGCCATGAAATTCAGTTACTTGTTCCTTGGGAAAAAAGCTATGACCAGCCTAGTCAGCATATTAAATACCAGAGACATTACTTTGCCAACAAAGGTCCGTCTAGTCAAAGCTATGATTTTCCCAGTGGTCATGTATGGATATGAGAGTTGGACCATAAAGAAAGAACAGTGCCAAAGTACTGATGCTTTGGAACTGTGGTGTTGGAGAAGACTCTTGAGAGTCCCTTGGACTGCAAGGAGATCAAACCAGTTAATTGTAAAGGAAATAAGTCCTGAATATTCATTGGAAGGACTGATGCTGAAGCTGAAGCTCCAATACTCTGGCCACCTGGCTTACTAGGAAAGACCCTGATGCTGGGAAAGATTGAGGGCAGGAGGAAAAGAGGAACAACAGAGGGTGTGATAGTTGGATGGCATCACCAACTAGATGGACATGAATTTGGGTAAACTCCGGGAGTCGGTGATGGACAGGGAAGTCTGGCATGCTGCAGTCCATGGGGTCGCAAAGAGTCAGACATGACTGAGCAACTGAATTGACTGAATGTTTGGAGAAGGCAATGGCAACCCAGTCCAGTACTCTTGCCTGGAAAATCCCACGGACGGAGGAGCCTGGTAGGCTGCAGTCCATGGAGTTGCTGGGAGTCGGACACGACTGACCGACTTCACTTTCACTTTTCCCTTTCATGCATTGGAGAAGGAAATGGCCACCCACTCCAGTGTTCTTGCCTGGAGAATCCCAGGGACGGGGAGCCTGGTGGGCTGCCGTCTATGGGGTCGCACAGAGTTGGGCACGACTGAATCGACTTAGCAGCAGCAGCAGCAGCAAAACTGCTGGTTTTATACAGCAAAATTTTACCGGCACCTGTAGCAGGGCTGTTAGAGAAGGGCACGGCAACTGGCTCAGTGTTCCTGCCTGGAGAACCCTCATGGACAGAGGAGACTGGCGGGCCACAGTCCGTGGGGTCACAAAGAGTCAGAGACACTGAGTAGCTAATCACAGAGCAGGACTTTCTTGGTCAGTCTGTAGAATTTAAATCTAATTTTCTTTGAAAGATTTTGTTATTTCTTCTTTTGATTGTGAAATGATATTCCATCATATGGATGTATTAATATCACTCTTTGTTTATACATTACCTAATGGAAGGACATGTATTGGGTGGTTTCCAGTTTGGGTGGAATATGAATAAAGTCATTACAAAAATTGAAATGCACATATTTAAACTGCACAGTTTGGTGAGTTTTGGAAAAAGCATGCATCCTCCTATGTCCAGTCAAGATATAGAAAATTTCTATAACCCCCGTAAGTTCTCTCCTGTCTCTTCCCAATCTCCCCTAAACATAGTTCTGATTTCCTTCACCATAGCTTCTCCCCCATCCCAGAAGTTCATATAAGTGGAAGCATGTAATATGTGAATGATATTCTCTTTACCTCAAGAAGAATTAGTAAGCAACAGGAAAGCTTTTAAGAGAGAAACAGGCACAATCCAATTTCTATTTTGAATTATCTTGTTGGTTACTGCATGAAGAATGATGAGTAGACGATAGTTTTCCCCTTGAGTCTTCTTTTTCTTCCCATCTTCTGGGGGGATTCATGGGGTCGATAATACTCCTGGGCAGACCAGAATTTATCAGGCGGGACTCATCTCCAGCATCGCAGCACTGGATTCCGAGTTCCGCTTAAGCCATAGGCACTGATGCTGAAACTGCCATACTCTGGCCACCTGATGAGAAGTGACTCATTGGAAAATATCCTGATGCTGGGAAAGGCAGGAGGAGAAGGGGATGAGACTCTTCCTCCTTGGAAGAAAAGCTATGATCAACCTAGAGAGCATGTTAAAAAGCAAAGACATTACTTTGCCAACAAAGGTCCGTCTAGTCAAGGTTATGGTTTTTCCAATAGTCATGTACGGATGTGAGAGTTGGACCATAAAGAAAGCTGAACACCGAAGGATTGATGCTTTTGAAATGTGGTGTTGGAAAGGACTCTTGAGAGTCCCTTGGACTGCAAGGAGATCCAATCAGGCCATCCTAAAGGAAACCAGTCCTGAATATTTGCTGGAAGGACTGATGGTGAAGCCGAAACTGCAATACTTTGGCCACTTGATGTGAAGGACTGACTCGTTGAAGAAGACCCTGATACTGGGAGATTTAAGGTGGGAGGAGAAGGGGACCACAGAGGATGAGATGGTTGGATGGCATCACCAAGGATGGACATGAGTTTGAGCAAGCTCTGGGAGTTGGTCATGGACAGGGATTCCTGGCGTGCTGTGGTCCATGGGGTCGCAGAGTGGGACACGACTGAGCGGCTGAAGTGGACTGAACAGTTTCCGCCGTCCCCGGGTCCGCCCACCAGGTGGCGCCAGAGTCCATCGCCTGCCCGGCCGTGCGCCGCGCTGAGAGCCGGGCGGCCAGGCCAGCCCGCGCGGCGATCCGCGCGAGGGTCGGCGCGCGCCCCGCGGGACCCGCGAGGATCCTGCGCGAGAGGCGCGCCTCGGCCGCATCGCGGGCTGGCCGGCCACGCGTGCCTGCCTCGGACCCTCGGGCAGAGGCGCCCTGGGCTGGGGAGAGCTGAAGTTCTGCGGGACCCGGGTCCTCCCCAGGAGGACAGTCTGTTCCGCTGGAACTTTCTCCGTTTAGAGAGGGTGCGTGCGCGTGGATCCGGAGAGGCAGTGCCCTGGGGGCCGCGGGAAAATGGGGTGGCCCGTTGGGTTTCGGGACCAGCAAAGGAGGAGAAGTCCCAACCAGGTTTTTGGGAGGAAGGCGAGGCGAGGAGCGCGTGGGGGCAGGTTGGAGGGCAGAGGGAGGCAGGGAACAGACGAGGCTGGGGGCGCGGAGAGCGAAGCCGGGGAGCTGGTTTGGCCTCAGGGTTGCCAGGGCGACGGAGCCCTTAAGAGCCTCTTCGGTGCCCTCTCCAGCCTCCGGCTCGGTGCTGAAGTCACAGACTCATCGAGCCCTCCTCTCTCCCGCCCCGCGCCGTCTCTCCTGGCCCCGAGGAGCTCGAGGCGCAGAGGGATGAGAGGGAGGCGATCGCGGAGCACGCAGAGGTAGCCTGGGGCCCCAAGGACGATGCGGCCGACTCCCCTCCTGCGGCTGGCGCTGCTTCTGGTCCTGCCCAGCAGCCTCTGGGGGGAGAGGTGTCCGTCTCCGCCCTGCGAATGCCGCCAGGAGGACGACTTCAGAGTCACCTGCAAGGACATCCAGCGCATCCCTAGCTTACCCCTCAGCACGCAGACCCTGTGAGTACCTGGGGAGGAGAGGGGGAACCCAGGCGTCCCAGGCAGCTGGAGAAGGAGGCTGGAAGTGCATAAAAAGAGCTTGAGAATAGGCCAGAGGGCGTGTGTGTGTGTGTCTGTGTCTGTGTGTGTAGTGAGTAAATACTCCATCCACCAAACATGGGATTGATGATATCCCAGTTATTCACAACGCAGAAGAAGTTAACAAAACTTTAGTACAAGATGAAAAGTGACAGTTGTCTTTTCTAAGAGAGTTGTTTTTCTGCACTTTGCCTGAGCCAGAATCTCAATTTTACTTAAAATGTAAACGAGCTTGCTGACAACTCAAGAACTGATCTTTTGGATCTTATTTTGGGTGATGAAAAATTGCAAAAAAAAAAAAGTGTGTTTCAATTTTTATAGTCTCTCTAGATGAGAAGTTATCTTAGTAGGTTTCTTGATTCATCAAATAGTTGACGGAATTTAATCAGGGCTCTTTTTAAAACACAGTCATCTTTCAGCATCCATGGCCATTGGCTCCAGGACCCCCGTGTATACTAAAATCCAAGGATATTCAAGTGAAGTAGTTGCATATCACCTATGCACATCCTCCTGTACACTTTAGAACACCTCTAGATTACTTGTAAAACCAATACAGTCTAAATGTTATATAAATAATGTTAAAAACAATGTAAATGCTGTGTCAGTTGCCAGTGTGGGGGATATTCAAGTTATGCTTTTTGGAACTTTCTGGAATGCCCTGTACCCCACCCTTGAGTATATGCAATCCAGGGTTATTTACATCTACAGATGGAACACCTGCCCATATGGAATCCCCTTTACACTTTGTATGAAGTATATTTGTTACTCACTCGATGATGAACTACCCACTTCTTGTTGTTGCTGTTTAGTCACTAAGTTGGGTCCAGCTCTTTTGCAACCTCATGGACTGTAGCCCGCCAGGCTCCTCTGTCCATGGAATTTTCCAGGCAGGAATATTGGAGTGGGTTGCCATTTCCTTCTCCAGGGGATCTTCTCAACCCAGGGACCAAACCTGGTCTCCTGCATTAGCAGGCAGATTCTTTACTAGTGAGCTGCCTGGGAAGCCACACCTACTTATATAGCACATCCAGAAATCTCCTTTTGGATAAGCACGGTAAAGATAAAAAGAGAGGAACTTTCAAATAATATATTTTTATCTGCATGTTAAATGTTACCAAATTAGAAGCTTAATGTTAAATAAGCTTTGTGTGTAAAAGCGTTAGTTGCTCAGCCGTGTCCTACTCTTTGGGACCCCCATGGACTGTGGCTCTTCAGGCTCTTTGACCATGGAATTCTCCAGGCTAGAATACTGAAATGGGTTGCCATTCCCTTCTCGAAGGGATCTTCCCGACCCAGGGCTCAAAGCTGGATCTCCTGCATTGCAGGCATTTTCTTTACTGTCTGAGCGACAAGGGAAGCCCATTGTTCCTTAACACACATTTAAATCAATGACAATTGAGAGGATGATTGCAATCAAGGGAAGAAGACTTTTTTGGGTGATCAGAAACAGAATGGTAAGAAAGAATAGTAAAGACAATCTTGTTTTCCTATTTACTTAACTGGTTAAACCCAGTTAAGGTCAGTAAGCACAGGTAGAGAAATGGAAAGCAATGGCGAAGTTGTTTAAAATTCCCTCCAGCAGTTAGCAGTAGGTTATGATCGTTTCAGCACAAGTATGTACTTGTGTGCAGCCTCCAAGCATTGCTTCATTGCCCATGCTGCCACCCCAGAAGAAAAGCTGTTCTCAGCATCTTGATGTTTTGATGGAACCCTTCCATTGACTCCTTGCAGCTCCCGTGATCAAGTTCTTTTGTACAGCCTGCAAGATCCTTTGAGACCAGTCTTTCAGACCTCATGGCTCATGGTCTGTCACACTTCAGGGGTAGAAAGAGTTTCTGCTACTGAGCAGAATTTCTGGAACTTTCCCTCAAATTCTTTGCTCCCTCAAGCTGCTTTTTCCTTTCCTTCTGCATTCTAGTCCCTCTGCCTAAAGCGACTTTTCCCTTTTCCTCATCTGGCTGATTCCTATTCCAAGGTCCAGACTGGGGGTTAACTGCCTTCGGGAAGCCTCTCCTGGCCGACGACTCCTGGGCTCAGTGAGCGCTCTTCCCCTGACAGCATCCTGTGCGTGAAGCCCAGCCTCGCCCCAGCACACAGGCTTTCTGTAACTTGTCATCTCTTTGAGTGCCTGTCTTAGCAGAAAATGAACTTGTCTAACCCAGGCACCATGTCTTTCAGCCCTTGTTATTGTTGTTTAGTTGCTAAGTCACGTCTGAGTCTTTTGTGACCCCACGGACTATAGCCCACCAGGCTCCTCTCTCCATGGGATTTCCCAGACCAGAATACTGGAGTGGGTTGCCATTTCCTTCTCCAGGGGATCTTCCTGACCCAGGGATCAAACCCCCATCTCCTGCTTTGCAAGAGGATTCTTGACCACTGAGACGCCAGGGAAGCCCCATTCAACTGTAGAACTACTTTAATACTCAAAAAATAAATAAATAAAATAAAAAAAGCTTGTTAGGTGAATGAATGAACAGATACACTGGTCTCAGATTGTCCACTGTGTGTGGGGGGAATGGAGACCAGAGGCATCACGTCTTTAGAGATTTCTTTCAAGGGAGCAGGGTTTCAAGAGTCATTGAAGAGCAGGGTGGCTCTGGCTGCGGAAGGGAAGTGGGAGTCATTCTGTTGTATTTCCTCCAAACAATGAGGAGAAAGGTAATGTCGGAGAAGGAGCAATGGAATGGGAGTTGGAAGACACGTCTCTTGCCCCTTCTGTGGCTAACTATGAAATTAGGTGAGATAATCTACATGGAAGGACGCACGTTTCCTTCAGGTTCTTTCTGATGCCTGTGTTGCGATAAGAATAGTCTGCAATGAGACCAGTCCGTCTGAATCCACTGACTCCCTGGATAAAGACAGTGGTGGGGAGAGTGTGACCTTCACAACCATGGGAAGACGGAGGGAAGCAGGGCAGGAGGGGCACTCTTCTGAAGATTGACGTTATCATGAGATGAAGAAGAGAAAGTGGATGAAAAGTATGGGGTACATGGTATGCTAATGTAAACGGTGACTGCAACCCTGGGCAAAAGCAGCAAAACGATTTTATATATGGAATTTAGAAAGATGGAGATGATGACCCTGTATGCGAGACAACAAAAGAGACTCAGATCTATAGAGTGAACTTTTGGACTCTGGAGGAGAGAGAGAGGGAGAGGGTGGGATGAGATGGGAGAATGGCATTGAAACATGTATACTATCATGTAAGAAACGAATTGCCAGTTGATGTCCGATGCAGGGTGCAGGATGCTTGGGACTGGTGCAAGGAAAGGACCCAGAGAGATGGTATGGGGTGGGAGGTGGGAGGGGATTCATGTTTGGGAACACTTGTACACTCGTGGTGAATTCATGTCAATGTTTGGCAAAACCAATACAGTAATGTAAAGTAAACTAAAGTTAAAATTAAAAATTAAAAAAAAAATCTTTGGGGGGCAGCAGAACTCTTTTGTGAAAGGCAAGCTTATAAGAGAAGTGAAATATGCAAAACCTAACACTCACAGAGTGCTTATTACAGTACGGTACTTTATGGGCAGTTCTCAGTCCAGTCCTTTATGCCAACTCATTTGCTGAATCCTCACAAAATCCAGTTGAGCAAGTGATTTTATTACTGTCATTGTATAGATGAAAACACTGAGGTACAAGAGAGATGAAGCAGCTGGCTCGGTGTCACACAGCTGGTAAGCGGTGGTACCAGGGTGTGGAACACCAGAGCTATGCCCTGGAGCCCCCGTTGGTGGTAGAAAGTGGGTCTCACCCCGCCAGCTTTCTACTCAGTATGGTCATGAGGCTTTGGAGAAAGAAGTCTGAAAGTTTGGGATGTCCAGTAAGCCACACATAACCCTGGGGGCTGTTGGCCTGAGAAATATGCAGTCACTCAGAAAATAGGAAGTTAGGAAGAAAACAAGGGAAGAAAGGAGAAGGAAAGGAAGAGACAGGAGATGGGAGGGAGGGTGGAAAAGAAAGACCACATCCAAGTTTTATCATAGAAAGAAGGCTTTCCCTGGTGGAACAGAACAGATCCTTGTCATTAAAAACCCAATCTGGTGGTAACCCCTATTTTCAAACGTAGATGCTGTTTAACCACTGCTTAGCCATGTTGCAAATTACCCTGGTGCCAAGAACAGTTTTTCCTGAAGCTGTCTTCTATCCGCGTAGCATGGTGCTGAAAGGTAAAGACATGGCCCCCTTCCTCACCATCCACACACCTGCCGGCTGGTCTGGACAGAAGTTATACCATCTGTGTTGTCACCAAAGCAGTGGTTCTAAATCATTTCTCCCACTTCACCCCTGCCCCAGCGGGCACCGTATCCTCCCTTTATAACAGTGGGTCTCACTAGGTGGCTAGTGAAGGACAGCTGACATGCCTACTCCCCGGCGGAACATTCTAGAACCTCTGATGTACAGGTGGTTTGAAAAACTTGCTCCTTCCCACTGACTTAAATGAAGTTCCTTAACTGAAATGAAGCAAGCAGAATAAAACTCAGAATTTAAATGTGGATGTGAGACCGTCCCTTCTCTGGATGAGGAGGTGGATGGGGTTAGATGTCTGTTCTGGGTTTGTGTGGATTTTTCCTGAGGAAAATGCTGCTTTACCCTGCCTTGCCCTGTTGCCCGCCTGCTTTTTGTTTTGCGATGGGGACAGTCACTGCCTCCACCCCCTCTGTCTTTTGCCTTCCAGAGTCCAGCGCTTCAGTGGCATAACGGTTTGTCCATCACGCACTTGTGGGCCTTCAGTCAGGGTTCTGAAGGAGCTTCAGTTTTTGAGTCATTTGGATTCTGGATCTGTGGCTCCAATCAGTGGCCTGTCCTGGTGTTTTCTAAAAGGAAGACAGTAGCTCACCATCCTCGAGTGTGTTGCCGTATCTGTGCGCTACCTGTGATGTGGTTTACTTAATACTTTTAGGCTGACTTCACCTCTTTAACTAAAATCTGTTTAGAAGGCTTACGTTGTGAATATAACTGGAAATTCGCATGACTTGCTCCAAACAGCAGGGAACCAGAAGACTGAACACCGCAAAACCAAAATGCAGTTCTATTCTAGCTCAATACTGTTGCCTGAATGCTGTGGGCCTCAGGCGGCTTTCTCTTTGTTATAAAGGAAGAGTAATAGGTGTCCAAGAAATAGCAAAGAGATGCCAACCCACCATGGTGTCCTTCTTGATATCAGGAGGACTCAAAGGCAATGGAAAAGGGAATCACTTTCTCCCTGTGTGATTCACTAATTATTTAATGCCACGTGGACACTCCACCCGAAATAATCTCCAATATCTTCGAGTCACACCTGTTCTACCCTCAGGGACATGTGGATTAAGTCTACATTGCACAATTATTTTAGTCCCAATTAGTGGTCATAACCTGAATAACATTTGGCTCCCAACTTAAAGCAAAGCCCTCTGCTTCAGCACCCAAGCAAGGATCAATACTATGTGTCTTATAAAGGCAGCATCACCCCACACCTCCAGGCTCTGTGATTTATTCTCTGTTATTCTCTGTGTGTGGGTATAGTCAAGGTTTTCATTGGTAAGAAACTGAAAACCCACTCGGTCTAGCTTAAGGAGAAAAGAAATATTTTGAAAGAATTACATATAATTTACAGAATCATTGTAGAATCAGGCTTTGAAAATAGGCTGAGGCACATGGCAGGCAGGAAGTCAGAGCCACCGCCAACCATCTGGTGGGAACCACTCCATGGACAAGACCACAGTCGCAAGTACAGGACGTCTGTAGTGCTGGGCCGCCGGGTGCATACCACTACACTCTCCGTGTGCCGCTATCAGTCCTCTCTCCATCGTCCCTGCCTCTTTGAATCGCCGGCCAGAGAGTGATATCCTATATGAGAGCATCTGATCATCTGGCAGAGGCTCCCTGCTAACATCCTAGCTGCTGGGGGTAAGAAGAGGGGGGCGGTTCCCCTCTCCCACTTTTGGTGGCAAAACAAACTTCCTTTGTAGAGTCAAGTAAAGCTCTAACAGACAGAATTCGTGTGTCTACAGACAAAATCCCTTTGCACTGTTGTAAGTTATCTGCAACCTGCAGAGTTGTAAATAGCTCTTGCTGAATCACACTCAGAGTCTTAGAAGAACGTGCTCTGAATCGATGCACAATTTGCCCCTGAAGCGCAGCTTTCCCCTGAATTGTGTATAAAATGCTGAGAACAGTTACTGGCTCATAGGAGGCACTGACAAGTAAACTCAGTACAAGAAAATAATTTTCTTTTCAACTTAAATCACAGGTTGAAATAAATTACTCAATAAAACATTTTAAATTGGAATCGCAAGACCAATCTCTTATGCGTTCCAACAGGCTGAGTTCAAATAAGACAAATAGCCAAATTATCAAAGAAATTCTGTTTGAACATAATTTGGGATTTTTGTGTGACCCTAAGTATACATTTTGTGTTAACTAAAACTCTTTTTGTTATAAATATTTTACTGCAAAGAATGCTGAAATATATATATATTTAAAACTTACTGGCATTTGGAGGTGATATATTTCTCCAAAATACATTCTTATGGTTACTTTCTGATGCCTCACACTTAGCCTGTCCTTTGAATAGGCTAGAAGTTCACTGAATGTGGTTATTCTTCAATAGTTTAAAACCAGATTTTGTAAGAGTCTAGGCTTCATATCTGACATTTAATCCTCCACACTGACCCTGTTTCCATTTTCACTGAAGCTGGTAAGTGTGTTTCTTTCATCTTTGGCCTTTCTTTACTGGAATTAAAAAATCATTGAAGAGAATTTCAAGGATGAACAAAGTGGTCCCATTTGTTCAAAGCTACACATTGGATTTTAAAAGGTTCCACTTAGATGTCAGACACTACTTACTTTGCTTCATTTTTGTATGAATCTTTAAGGACATTTAGGGCATTCCAGAAATGTTCAAAACAATTCCATTCTTAAAATTACAAACAGGCATTTGTGATTTTTCAAGCATCTTATAAATGTTACTGTCTTACATGTAGTGACATGTAAATATGCCCTAGATTTTTTTTTTTACCATCAGAATAGTCCAGAATTTCAAATATTTCATCATCATCTTAACTAAACTCCCCACACCCATTTTGCACCTGGGAAGAGATCACTGTGTCCCAATTTTTTCTTTCAAAAACACAATCCCTGTGTTTATATGATACACGAAGCTCTTGGCTTACATTTTGCAAGCACTAGCTTAATTTTACCCACACCCGAGTGTTATCATGATTACTCAACTCCAGTTAGGGGATTGAAATTGCCTCTTCTTATTGCCAGGTGCTACTTATATTTTGTTATTTCAGTCTTTTTGTGAGTTGAAAAACTAGAAGGCTAACTCTAGGGAAAGGAGGTGGACTTGCGAATAAACAGACTTTAAAGGGAGAGGGTAACTGGGGGGCTTTCCCGCAGAAAAAGTCCTCAGTGGGCTGGGTGACCGTTCGGTTTCCCTCTCAACATCCTTTTCAGTTATTTCTGGCTTCATGGCCATGCTCCAGAGATTTGAGGTAGCCAGAAATCTTACTTCTGGATAAATGGCATTTCGTTCTAGTTAGTTATTCTTCCTTCCTTTCTTTTTCCACCGATCACTTTTTATATGCAAGTACCATTTTAGGCACTGGAGATATATAATAAATAACCCCCTTGATCTTACATTCTATCAGGAAAAGTAGTCATCAAAAACAATTTAATAAATAAATAAGGAAAACATATAGAATGTCAGGTGGTGATTAGTATAATGGAGAAAAATTAAGGAAGAAGGAGAAGAAATGCTGGAAGTTATATTTTAAATGGTTAGACAAGGCTCCATTGAGAAGGTGACATTTAGATAAAGACCAGAAGGATCCACAAAAGAAAAAGAAATAAAAAACTTAAGCCAGGCTGATATCTAGGGGAGGAAAGATTCTGAATACATGCAGAGACCCAGAGTCAGGGGGGACATGAGAAGAACATGCATAGGATGTTTAAGAAGTAGCAAGGAGGAAAATGTGGCTGAAGGAGAGTGGGTTGTAGGAAATGAGACCAGAGCAATTACAGAGGAGCAGATCATTGTTGTACTTATGTATATTATGTGTCATTATTACATACACACACACACATTTGTTGTTTAGTCACTAAGTGTGTCTGACTCTTTTGTGACCCCATGGACTGTAGCCCAGCAGGCTCCTCTGTCCATGGGATTTCCCAAGCCAGAATACTGGAGTGGGGTGCTGTGCCCTCCTCCAGGGGATCTTCCTGACCCAGGGATTGAACCCATGTCTCTTATGTCTCCTGCATTAGCAGGTGGGTTCTTTACCACTGGTGCCCCCTGGAAAGCCTAAATTATTTGCTTAAGATTTTTCAAAAGAAGCAGATTGCCTGAATTTGAGAGTCAGATGGTTAAAAAGAGAGAAAAAAGATTTTTAAAAACTATCCTTTCCTTTATCCATTGCCCTTTCCAGGGGATCTTCCCAACCCAGGGATCTAGCCTGTGTTTCTTGCATTGGCAGGCGGATTCTTTACTGCTGAGCCACCAGAGAAGCCTGTATACACAAACATATATATAATATTTATATGTTTTGTTTTCTGAATGATAGGAAGCTAGTAAGGATTTTAAAACTCCTTCCAAATTACAAGGAAAAAACCAAAAATCCCCCATAGGTCAGGGTGTTAAACTCACCAAGCTTCTGGGTTTCTTGTGCATGGATGATAAAAGGGTTTCCAGATCTTATATTAACAGAAAAGCCCCAGGGTGAAAGGCAAGAGGATACAGAGCTCTGTGACACAGAGCTGAAATGCGTTAGTGTCACGGTGCCCCTGGAGGAAGCTAGTCGACTTTTGCATGAACTCTTGGCTGCAGCATCGCTAGACGAGGAGGGAGAGGATCTCAAGCGATGTCTAAGAGGTCTCCAGCGTAGTTCACTCTGCGCCACTCAGAGCTCCCCATCATATCCTGCTCCCAGACTAAAACATGTGATCTTCAGTTCTGTTCAGATAAGATGCTCTTACTTCTTTCCTGAGAGAGAGGGATATACAAGTCCAGCCAGTCACTGGGCTCCCTTCAAGATGCAGTCTTTACGAAAACAACGCAAGAGGGTTTCTGACCCGAGCGGAAGTCTCCTCTGTTGCGTTTGATCCCAAGTTTGTAACTGATAGTTATCATCTCTCTGCAACTCCAGTTCTAGATTTCTCTCACCCTTAGAGAGAAAGGGCAAGACTGGCTGGGGCGCAGGGCTGGTGGGAAGACCCAGACTTGCACCTCCAGAGGTTCTAAACCCTTAGTCGCCTTGCCCTCATCAACTACAGTCACTGCCTTTTCTCATTCACAATTATCACTGGCCGCAGGAGAACCAAGATATGTCCCAGTGAAAGTCCTGGGTTCTAGACATACCCCTTGCAGCTGCTAATGTAGTGCGTAGCAGCCACCTAGCTTCTCCCAGTTCTATTACTCCCATCAGTAGAGAAAATCCTTTATTTTCTTATTTATCCACTGGGATGAGGAGTCCAAATGACCAGGTAGTTATTATAGCATCAGGAACACTGTGTTTTACTTGATGGAAGTAATCTGTCCATCCAGGAAGGAGGGCCTCTAATCTCGCAGGAACTGAGAAGTTCCAATTCCGGAAGTAGGTCACTATGGTGATGGTGAGAAGGGCCAGCCCTACCAACAGCCCTAGCTCTTCAGACCCAGGTACTCTAGCTTTAAGGAACACTAGAGCATACAGCAGCCTTGGCTCAGCGCGCATGTACTTCATCAGGCCAGACCCTCAACCATGCAGGACTTAGCCTCCTTGTTGTTCAGTCGCTCTGTCGTGTCTGACTCTTGGCAGCCCCATGGACTGCAGCACGCCAGGCCCCCCTGCGCCTCACTAGCTGAGCCTTTAATGGTCAGCCCCTCCTTTCATGAGGCAGTCCGCTCTGCCTGACGAGTTGCACGGTAGAATTAGTGGGTGGTGGTCGTGTTCTTGTTGTGCCTTCTCAGCCATGAAGTGTCTCTTGGTAGAATGCTGTGTTGCCGTGCTGCGCCAGTTGCTTGTTCAATATCGTGCAGGATTTCCTAGCGGTAGATCAAGAATTGTATAAGCCCTTGCACAGTGGCCCTGGTGGAGGCACTGAGGTCAGGGAAGGCAAATCCAAATCCAACATAGAGATTCTTTTTTAAATGAATCACTGCTTTCTACAGCAGCGAAAGGGTCCAATGTAACCAAACTGCCAGCAAATGGCTGGCTGTTTTCTGAGCAAATTTGCCTTATTAACCGTACAGCATAAGGCTCTGCTGTCGGCAGGTCAGGCATTGACAGAGGTGGTATCTTGACTCGCTTTGATGAGAAGGAGCCCTTCTTTGGCTTTAATCCCTATCACCATGGATGTTTCACTCATGTCCTTTGCATTGGCACTGGTTGGCATCCATAGAAGGAGTCATCTTGTCCACTGGTTGACGAGAATCACTTCTAGGGTGGAACTGTAGAAATTTCCTTAGGGTGATCCAGCCTCTCTTTTGATCAGTGGACTCCTGGTTTCAGAGATATTAAAGTTTTCTTTTTAATGTGCATCTTAAATTGATGAGATAGAGTAACTCGATATAATTCAAACACAGCACTAGAGAGAAGAATTGGCCGTAACAGTCATTTTTAGGGTTAAATTAATGCCTCAGTGCCATAAAACTTGCTTCAAAAATATCTAGTCTTTCAGAGAAGACTTCTGAAAATAGTCAAGATTTTTATCCACTATGGTTTATTAATCCAAGTTACATGCCCTAACAGTTTGAGCTATAATATGAGTTCAATGGGTTTTCTGTCCTGCCTTAAAAAGCCCATCACTGTTACATTGTTTTCTTGTGTTACGTGGCGTTCTGTGTGTCAGCTCCGTGTCCAGCCTGAAACTACGTGTTTTCACATCCTGTATCTCATTTAGGACTCACAGTAGCCGTGTGAGGTAGTTGTATGACTCTACTTTAGATGAGGAATCGGAGACTTAAGAAATGTCACCTCTCTTATCTTTTATGTCACAACACGTGTAAGTGAAAGAGAGTATTCAAACACATCAAGAATTGTATAAGCCCTTGCACAGTGGCCCTGGTGGAGGCACTGAGGTCAGGGAAGGCAAATCCAAATCCAACATAGAGATTCTTTTTTAAATGAATCACTGCTTTCTACAGCAGCGAAAGGGTCCAATGTAACCAAACTGCCAGCAAATGGCTGGCTGTTTTCTGAGCAAATTTGCCTTATTAACGGTACAGCATAAGGCTCTGCTGTCGGCAGGTCAGGCATTGACAGAGGTGGTATCTTGACTCGCTTTGATGAGAAGGAGCCCTTCTTTGGCTTTAATCCCTATCACCATGGATGTTTCACTCATGTCCTTTGCATTGGCACTGGTTGGCATCCATAGAAGGAGTCATCTTGTCCACTGGTTGACGAGAATCACTTCTAGGGTGGAACTGTAGAAATTTCCTTAGGGTGATCCAGCCTCTCTTTTGATCAGTGGACTCCTGGTTTCAGAGATATTAAAGTTTTCTTTTTAATGTGCATCTTAAATTGATGAGATAGAGTAACTCGATATAATTCAAACACAGCACTAGAGAGAAGAATTGGCCGTAACAGTCATTTTTAGGGTTAAATTAATGCCTCAGTGCCATAAAACTTGCTTCAAAAATATCTAGTCTTTCAGAGAAGACTTCTGAAAATAGTCAAGATTTTTATCCACTATGGTTTATTAATCCAAGTTACATGCCCTAACAGTTTGAGCTATAATATGAGTTCAATGGGTTTTCTGTCCTGCCTTAAAAAGCCCATCACTGTTACATTGTTTTCTTGTGTTACGTGGCGTTCTGTGTGTCAGCTCCGTGTCCAGCCTGAAACTACGTGTTTTCACATCCTGTATCTCATTTAGGACTCACAGTAGCCGTGTGAGGTAGTTGTATGACTCTACTTTAGATGAGGAATCGGAGACTTAAGAAATGTCACCTCTCTTATCTTTTATGTCACAACACGTGTAAGTGAAAGAGAGTATTCAAACACAGTCTCCTAACTCTAAATCCAAGGCTCTCTCCACTATTCTGTAGTTAATGTCCTGCCTCTGGTCCTTTTCCATCCCCGCCCCTCACCCCGTCTGCCTTCACTGATGTGAAATTCATACACTGCACCATTTAGTGGTATTCAGCGCATTCATAATGTTTACAGCCATCACCTCTAGTTCCAAACTCTCATCATATCTCAAGGCGATCTGTACTGATCAACCCCTATTCCTGCTCTCTCCATAGCCCCTGCCAACCATGAATTTGCTCTCTGTCTCTGGGGATGGATTTACCTTTTCTAAACAGATTATGTAAATAGAATCATATGACATGTGACCTTTGTGTCTGGCTTCTTTTACTGAATATAATGATTACATGTTCCATCGGCATTGTAGGGACAGAAAGAACGTGGGTGATCAGACAAGTGGCCTGGGGTGGGGGAAGCAGGTGTAAAAGGCCAAGCTTTTCTGGCTTCTTTTACTGAATATAATGATTACATGTTCCATCGGCATTGTAGGGACAGAAAGAGCGTGGGTGATCAGACAAGTGGCCTGGGGTGGGGGAAGCAGGTGTAAAAGGCCAAGCTTTGTTTGCTCTCAGGATTTTTCAGGCACATTCATTTCTAACACACTGGTATAAAGAGCACCCCCACTTTTGTACAAATGCCTTGCACCTTAGATATAATGATCCGAGCACCAAAAATGTTCACACTTATTCTCAGAGACTTAGAGCTTCAGAACCACTTTCCCATGTCAAAAGGTCTTAAGACTACCTATCCCGTGAGTGAGGCTATTTCTAGCCAGTTGGGTGAGGAACACCATGTTCCTGTCCCTTCTGGATCTCGTGGAGATCTCAGTCCACACATGGACAAAGAGGTGACTTAATAGCAATGCATGAGCCATTATCCATAACTCTCACTCTTTTAAGAGCCAGGATTTACGCTAAGGGCTTCTCTTTGTTAAAGGGAAACTGCAGAACTCAAACAATACCCCATTTGTAATGGTGTTTCTTATATTCTCTACCTCCATTAAACATTTGACCGATATGCCAAGAAAGAAAACTTGATGAGAATAAAAAAGGTTATATGAGAGAAGCAAATTATTCTTCCTCTTATGTTTATCAGAGTTTACTTCTCAGCTATTTCTTCCCAACCCACTTTGGACTTGGAGGCAGAAGATGTGTGGTCAAATCCTAGCTCTCCAGGGATTCCCCCGGTGGTCTTGCAGTTGGAAATCCACCCACCAGTGTGGGGGATTCAATCCCTGGTCTGGGAACTGAGATCCCACATGCTGCTGGGCAACTAAGCCTGTCCACCACGACTGTTGAGCCCACATGCCTAGATCCCTTGCTCTGCAGCAGGAAAAGCCTCTGCAATCTGAAGCCTGTGTACTGCAACTAGAGAATAGCTCCCGCTTGCCGCAACTAGAGAAAGCCCACAGGCAGTGATGAAGACCCAGCACAGGCATAGGTACATAAATAATCCTCCACCAACTCACTGTGAGGGAGACTATTTGCTCAACTCACTCGACGCACAAGCTAGCAAGGCGTGCTAGCCCCACGCACATCACGGAGTGACTGTGAGGATCACGTGAGGTCGTGCTGGTGGCATGCATGTGCAATACCTGGCCAACCAGAGTAAAGCCTGGATCACACGCTATCTGTTTTCACCGCAGCAGTAGTGGGTCCAAGAGGCTATGAGATCTGGCCTGATTTAAGCTTCGCTGGGAAGGGCACGCTTCCATGCAGGGACCATCCACCAGCTGTTCAGCTTGAGGGCTGTGCAGCTTCATTAAGAGCAAAAACAAGTGTGCACTGTGCAAAAGGGGCAGTCTCCAGATTTACAAGATTTCTTATCTTCTTCCACAGCTCTTCATCCCCTAGGAGTTACTGTGAGGAGGGTAAAGTGACCACAATTCTAGCTGGGAGGGTCTCTGTCCCAGTACGGCTCGTAAATCTCTAACAAAGGTTTATCTGTTCTGTGTCAGAGTTTGGCTAAAAAGAACTGTTATTATTTCCAGACTCTCCAGATGCCCCTATTTAATGCTTGGCTGGCCTTCTTATGTAGCATAACCAAGTTGCCATTTCAAAACCGTCCTCAATCCCTGGAATCTAAAACAACAAAGCCAGAAGTTCTGAAATGTGCTCTATGAAGCACGGAAGAATCCATTAAGGTTTTGGTCTGATTCAGTTCTGTGTGACAATGGAAGTTCTGGTTCATTTTACTCATTTGTTGTTGTTGTTATATTTATATATTTGGCTGCATCCGGTCCCAGCAGCAGCATACGACGCACAGGCTCAGTTGGTGTGCAGCATAAGGGGTCTTATCTCCCCAATCAGTGATCGAACCCGTACCCCTGCAGTGCATGGTGGATTCTTAACCCCTGGACCACCAGGGAAGTCCCCCCCTTTAACTCTTTAGAAACAGCACTTTATAGAAAGTGTATGTCTCATGACCAAAAAATAAATAAATACATAAATAAAAGGACTTGGAGGGGCTATGCTTTCTTTGTATACTGTATGCAATATCTTCAATGTCAATAGCAACAAAGTAGGGAGGGGAAGCTGTCGTGGTTAAAGTTGTGTCAGCTAAAAGTCTTTGTGAAGAGTAGAGGATGGAGGTGTCCATGCAGTAAGGAAATGCTTGTAAGACTCCGTGACAGGGCTCTATAGTCAGGCTGGTCAACAGAAAGGGAGATCAAAAGTCAGGAGACCTTCAGTGAGTCGTGAACGTTTCAGCAAGGCACTTAATCTTTCTGTGTCTCACTGTGTGTATCTGTGAAATGAAAGCCAAGGAATGGCTCTGTCCTACCTTGAAGAACTGGGGGAAAGACCAGGGAAGTAATCGTTCAAGTGTACAGGGGGCTCTTCATTCCTCAAGGACGATCTTTCTTCTTCAGCGGAGGGAAGAATACAGGGGGGTTATGCTTATCAAATGGAGAAGGGAATGGCAACCCACTCCAGTGTTCTTCCCTGGAGAATCCCATGGACAGAGGAGCCTGGAGGGCTAGAGTCCATGGGGTTACAAGAGTCAGACATGACTAACCCACCACCACCATGCTTATCAAATATTCAGGAACACAGATGTATCATATAGGGACGTTGGGGGAATTAGATTACAAAAACAAAGCAACAGCAAGTCCTTCATTTAAAAGCATCCACCTCCTCCACTCTTACAACAATGGAAGAGGAATCTTTCCTCCTGTTTCCTTTGCCCACTGGTCTCTTCATCCTAGACTTTTCCCCTCTCTCTTGCCCTCCCAGATTCTTTCCACTGCTATATAAACACACGAGTCTCTATCTCCTAAAAAACATTCCTCTATAGTTCTTACATCTTAGTCCGTCTATCATTCTTACTTCCTGGCCTCCTTCCCTTCACAGCAGAGCGGTCATAGAGTTTTCTCAAGTCGCTCTCTCGATAGTTTTACTTCCTGTTCACTCTTTGCTGCTGCTGCTAAGTCACTTCAGTCGTGTCCGACTCTGTGCGACCCCATAGACGGCAGCCCACCAGGCTCCCCTGTCCCTGGGATTCTCCAGGCAAGAACACTGGAGTGGGTTGCCATTTCCTTCTCCAATGCATGAAAGTGAAAAGTGAAAGAGAAGTCACTCAGTCCTGTCCGACTCTTAGCGACCCCATGGACTGCAGCCCACCAGGCTCCTCCATTCAATCTTTAGCTTAGTGCAATCTGGCTTCTGCCCCCATTGCTCAACTGAAAAATTTCTTTGCCAAAGCCACTAACAACCTTGGTTTCGAAATTCAGTGGACATTTTTAGAGCCTTCCCTGGGCTGAACGTCTGGTAGCATTTGTCAGTGATGACATCGCCCTTGGATTCCTCCGCTTCGCACTCTGCTTGCCTGGTGCCTCAGAGTGGCTCTCTGATCATCCCTGAAAGTCAGGCTGCTGTTGCACACATGAGGGCAGATACTAAGACGCTGAACCAGTTGGGGGGCACAGTATCCTAATGGGACGTGATATCCTAATATGCACTGTGCATAACGGTGCTCCATCATGCAGAGGATTGCCTACCAGGGGACCCTTCCGTTGTGCTTTTGGAAGCCATTCCATCGTCCTGTAAACTCAATTATTTCCAGATAAGATGATGCTCGATACGGCCAGTGGATCCTGTGCCATGGGCTCGGCATCCCCGTCTGCCCCTCTCTGAAGCAGGTCTCGTGGTCAGATGCTCTGGGGTATGAGATTCCATGCCTGTGGAGCAGACACTCTGAAATCTCCCAGATAGTGGTGCTGGCTGAGGCTCTCGAGGCAGGAAAGGTGAACAGTGACCGACAATGTCCACTCTTATGACAACAAACCACTGGTCCTTCTAGGAAGAAAGGGCTCAACGTGACTGGCTTATCATCAAGTGGGCATGTGGTGCTATCAAGGAATAATGACACGCTGCTTTCTTTTAATAACCAGTTGGACTTTCACTGTTTGTAGTAGCCAGATCAGCCTTGATAAGTGGGGGTCTATGGTATCGGGATGGAGTCTCTGTTATGCCTGTTATGTTCCATTTATGCTAGCTCTGGGGTGGCCAGTGACAAAGACGGGCTCCTGTCAATTGATCAGATGATTTTATTCCCACGAGGAGCTCTCGAGCGAGCACTGCCTGTTGGAGGAGTCCCATGTTCGGGGGAAAGGGCAGCTTCTAGTGCCCCTGCCGTGCTCAGTCCCTGGCGCTGGGCTTCCCATGGGAAGTACAGTAGTGTGCTTCCACCTCCGTGGCAAACCCTGCACGTGCTGTGGTTGAGGCTGGCAGCTGATTGCCTCTTGACAACTAAAGCGAAAGCTGTCTCTTCCAGGGTGATTGGAGGGCTTTGTCTCCATGCCTGCCACATTCACTTTCCTCTTTCATCTTTTCTGTTTGCACATCCTTGGCTTTCTTTACCAGCCTCTCTTTTCCTACCCATCACTCAAACGCTGCCATTTATTAAGTTCTCTTCTCAGACCTCACTTCCCCTATCTGGTCCACTCCAATTCGCATATCGAATGAGATGCTTGTTCAGTTGCTAACTCGGGTCTGACTCTTTGCAACTCCATAAACTGCAGCATGCCAAGCTTCCCTGTCCTTTGCTATTTCCTGGAGTTTGTTCAAATTCATGTCCATTGAGTCAGTGATGCCATCCAACCATCTTATCCTCTGTCATCCCCTTCTCCTCCTGCCTTCAATCTTTCCCAGCACCAGGGTCTTTTCAAATAAGTCAGCTCTTCGCATCAGGTGACCAGAGTACTGGAGCTTCAGCTTCAGTACCAGTCCGTCCAGTGAATATTCAGGACTGATTTCCTATAGGATGGACTGCTTGGATCTCCTTGCAGTCCAAGGGACTCTCAAGAATCTTCTCCAACACTACAGTTCAAAAGCATTGATTCTTCAGTGCTCAGCTTTCTTTATGGTCCAGCTCTCACATCCTTACGTGACTACTGGAAAAACCATAGCTTTGACTATACTTTGTCAGCAAAGTTATTTCTCTGAATTTTAATATGCCACCTAGGTTTTTTATAGCTTTTCTTCCAAGGAGCAAGCTAATGAATTGCAATTTCAGATCTTTGGGCTGGGTCTATTTTCTGAGCATTAGATCTGTATCATCTAAATACCTGTTAGATATCCTACCGAGTCCTAACATTTAGTATTTCCAAAAGTGACCTCATTATCTTCTTAGCCAAAACACTCTGCTTATTTCAGTGAGTGGATCACCATTTACCCAGATGCTCAAAACAGACTCCGTATAATAGTACCTTTGATACTGTCTTTTCAAACATCCCTGATATCAAATCCACAATCATTACCAATATAACTATCTCTTGGATCTGTTCCATTTCATTTGTGTTATTGCCATGCAAACTCACACCACTGCTGTTGTTTTCCACCTGAACATTATAAATGGAAGTTCTTCTGTCTTTATTAAACACAGCAGTCAGAGTGATAAATCTAAAATGTAGTATGGGTGGGGTCTCTGTTCCCTGTTTAAAATACTGTGACCAGAGTACTGGAGCTTCAGCTTCAGTACCAGTCCGTCCAGTGAATATTCAGGACTGATTTCCTATAGGATGGACTGCTTGGATCTCCTTGCAGTCCAAGGGACTCTCAAGAATCTTCTCCAACACTACAGTTCAAAAGCATTGATTCTTCAGTGCTCAGCTTTCTTTATGGTCCAGCTCTCACATCCTTACGTGACTACTGGAAAAACCATAGCTTTGACTATACTTTGTCAGCAAAGTTATTTCTCTGAATTTTAATATGCCACCTAGGTTTGTTATAGCTTTTCTTCCAAGGAGCAAGCTAATGAATTGCAATTTCAGATCTTTGGGCTGGGTCTATTTTCTGAGCATTAGATCTGTATCATCTAAATACCTGTTAGATATCCTACCGAGTCCTAACATTTAGTATTTCCAAAAGTGACCTCATTATCTTCTTAGCCAAAACACTCTGCTTATTTCAGTGAGTGGATCACCATTTACCCAGATGCTCAAAACAGACTCCGTATAATAGTACCTTTGATACTGTCTTTTCAAACATCCCTGATATCAAATCCACAATCATTACCAATATAACTATCTCTTGGATCTGTTCCATTTCATTTGTGTTATTGCCATGCAAACTCACACCACTGCTGTTGTTTTCCACCTGAACATTATAAATGGAAGTTCTTCTGTCTTTATTAAACACAGCAGTCAGAGTGATAAATCTAAAATGTAGTATGGGTGGGGTCTCTGTTCCCTGTTTAAAATACGTTATTGCCTTCCAGTTCCCTTGGGGGAAATTTCAGACTCTCTACATGGTTTGTGAAACCTGTGCGATCTGGGCCTCTTCTCTTTTCAGGCAGCTCTCTTGAGAGTTTCCCTCCATTTCAGTCACTTCTGTTATTTCAACCACTTTTCATTACTTTTATATTCTAGAATGTGTATGCACTCTGCTGCTCCTGGGCGTTTTTGCACAGGCTATTTCTTCTTACTGGAACATTCTTTATCTCCACTCCTGTTTTTCTTCTGATTAACTCTTACTCATCCTTTACTTTTTAAAATTATAATTTGTCTATGTAAAAGGACAAAATTCAGCAATCCAGGTAGCTATGTATTATTATCAAGATTAACCAGAAGTTAACATTTGACCTTGGATGAGGGGTATCTCCTCACAGCTGCCTCTCCTGACCTTGAACGTGGAGTAGCTCCTCTTGGCCCTCTTGTGCCCACACAGTTGCTGCTCCTTGGATGTGGGGTAGCTCCTCTCCGCCCCTGCCCCTGACCTCGGGCAAGCGGTGGCTCCTCTCAGCCGCCACCCCTGACAATAAACTGTGGAAAATTCTGAAAGAGATGGAAATACCAGACCATCCTGAGAAACCTATATGCAGGTCAGGAAGCAACAGTTAGAACTGGACATGGAACAACAGACTGGTTCCAAACAGGAAAAGGAGTACATCAAGGCTGTATATTGTCACCTGCTTATTTAACTTCTATGCAGAGTACATCATGAGAAACGCTGGGCTGGAAGAAGCACAAGCTGGAATCAAGATTGCCAGGAGAAATATCAATAACCTCAGATATGCAGATGACACCACCCTTATGGCAGAAAGTGAAGAGGAACTAAAAAGCCTCTTCATGAAAGTGAAAGTGGAGAGTGAAAAAGTTGGCTTAAAGCTCAACATTCAGAAAATGAAGATCATGGCATCCGGTCCCATCACTTCATGGGAAATAGATGGGGAAACAGTGGAAACAGTGTCAGACTTTATTTTTGGGGGGCTCCAAAATCACTGCAGATGGTGATTACAGCCATGAAATTAAAAGACACTTACTCCTTGGAAGGAAAGTTATGACCAACCTAGATAGCATATTCAAAAGCAGAGACATTACTTTGCCAACAAAGGTTCGTCTAGTCAAGGCTATGGTTTTTCCAGTAGTCATGTATGGATGTGAGAGTTGGACTGTGAAGAAAGCTGAGCGCTGAAGAATTGATGCTTTTGAACTGTGCTGTTGAAGAAGACTCTTGAGAATCCCTTGGACTGCAAGGAGATCCAACCAGTCCATTCTAAAGGAGATCAGTCCTGGGTGGAAGGACTTATGCTAAAGCTGAAACTCCAGTACTTTGGCCACCTCATGCAAAGAGTTGACTCATTGGAAAAGACTCTGATGCTGGGAGGGACTGGGGGCAGGAGGAGAAGGGGACGACGGAGGATGAAATGGCTGGATGGCATCACCGACATGATAGACGTGAGTTTGAGTGAACTCTGGGAGTTAGTGAGGGACAGGGAGCCTGGCGTGCTGCAATTCATGGGGTCTCAGAGAGTTGAACACTACTGAGAGACTGAACTGAACATTTGACCTTATTTGCTCCAGGTCTTTCCTTTATATTTTATATTTTAAATAAATAACATGTAATAGAAACAGTGAAAGCCCTACCATTAGACTATTTTTCCTTCCCTCCCTACTTATAGGTCAAGATATAATTCTATTGTCTTCTGCCTTCTATTGTTGGTGTTAGAAATCTGCCATCAGTCTATTGTCATTCTTTCCACAATTTTTTAAATCTGTGACTTCTGTTTGCATTTAAGGTCTTGTTGTATTTGGTGGTCAACAGTTTTACTAGAATGTATGTAGCTATTATTTAACTTTTATATCTGTTTTGAACTCATCCTGTTTTAAATGAGAGTTATCAGTCATTCACTCTTCAATATTGTCTCCCCTCATTTTCTCTATTTTTCTTCTGTAAGCCCTCTTGGGCGTATGTCGGATCATCCATCTTCCATTCTTCTGTCTTAACTTCTCCTTAGTGTTTCCCAACATGATATCTATTTGTGCCACGTCTTGTCTATTCTTCACAGCTTTGTCTTCTGTTTCCCTGTTCTGCTGATTACTTTCCTGTTTAATCCATCCAGTATTATTACATATATTTTTCATGTCTGTTATATTACAGGCATCTGTTCTTTAATGTTGCTCTATTCTTTTCGTGGTTTGGGTTACATCCTTTATGTTTTGAATTATTTTAAACAAACATTTTATTGCCACTATGAGATTGCTCCATTTTCTGAAATTCTTGGGGTCTCAACTTGCTAATTGTTGGGTCTCCTAGCTCTTTTGTGGTGAATTGTAACCTTATTTTTAAATTCTGGACCATAAGCTGACCTTCAGCAGAGCTGTCACTGAGAGTCTTGTGCAGCCTGGGCTGCGAGCTGGATGCACTTTATCAGGAGCTCTGCATTGCTTTGTCTCAGCAGTGGCAGGGATTTCATCCCTCGGGCCCATATTTTGTGTTACTTTCACTGCTTGGGTGATACCTTAACCAGGCAGCTGTTCGAATGCTAACTCAAACACCTACATCTGTGGGTAGGTGCATTCAAGCTTCTCAGGAGTATTTTTTAATATAGAATGTGTACAGGGGATATACAAACTCCGGCCAGTGGGCAGATCTTTCCTGACTCACATTTTTTACCAAGTGTCTAGCCTTCTTACATTGCTAATATCATAGCAGCATCTTAATCCTAGCTGTGCTCTTCACTTGTGCCAAGGTCTGTTCTTATGACAGTGTCAGCATTAAAAGCCAAGCTCCCAGGTTACTGAGTCTGGCCATTCTTTCCCCATCGTCACGTTCCTGCTTCTAGAGCACTCACGAGGCTTCCCATTCTGTTTGCCATTCTCTCTTGATACCAGGGGAGTTTATCTGTTCATTGAAAGAATTGTTATGCATTACCCAGAATTTATAGGTGGTTATAGTGGGAAGGCTTTTTTGGTTTATGTAGACCTCCAGGCAGTCTCAATCTTTCCATTTGTATGTTATTCATTCTACAGATATTTTATTATCTCAGGGGCTATACAGGGTGATGGAGACAGTGTCCTAAGGAAAACAGACAGATCCTATGCTATCAACTTTACAATATAAATTAGGCATTAGTTTCTAGACTTTTCTCAGGTCTAGACTACATAGACCTAATTCACCATGTGTTTCCTCATTCTGTCACTCCATTTTACTTGTATATTGTCTTGTCTGCATCTAGACTGGACTATATAATCTCAGAGATGCTGGAGAATGTCCTCTTGATTAATGACGCCAGAGCACCTTGCACAAAGGCCAGCATATTATAGGAACTAGAATGTAATTACACAGTTATTTCCAAAGATACTTGAAAATTTTCCGTGTCTTTCTGGAAATTCCATTATCAGCCGTTTTATTTCCCCCAGCAATTGCTTCTTGGCCTTTTGACTAAGAGCAAATATATTTCTCCCATCATTCTGACACTGCAGACCTTTCTTTTTTTACTCGTTTTTTTTTTTTTTTCTCTGCATATAAATTTGTTCAGGCCTCCTCTGTCTTGGTACTTGGTACCCTCTGGAGATAGCATTCTATCTATTCTTCTGTCCAGTACTATTCCCTTCCCATTCCTGCATCTGTGAGTTCTTTTAAAAGCCAGACTTTTGGACTCTGTGGGAAAAGGCGAGGGTGGGATGATTTGAGAGAATAGCACTAAACATGTATATTATTACCATATGTGAAACAGATCACCAGTCCAGGTTCGATGCATGAGACAGGGCGTTCAGGGCTGGTGCAGTGGGATGACCCTGAGGGATGGGGTAGGGAAGGAGGTGGGAGGGGGGTCCACGATAGGGGGGACACATGTATACCCATGGCTGATTCATGTCAATGTATGGGGAAAACCACTACAATATTGTAAAGTAATTAGCCTTCAATTAAAAAAATAAATTAATTAATTATTTTAAAAGCCAGGAAATGCATTTGCAGCAACACCGATATACCTAGAGGTTATCATACTAAGTGAAATCAGTCAGAGAGAAAAGGACAAATATCACATGATATCACTTTGTGTGGAATCTAAAAAATCATATGAATGAACTTATTTACAAAACAGAAATTGATTCAAAAACTTAGAAAATAAACTTATGGTTACCAGAGGGGAAAGGGGAGGGAGAGATAAAGTGGGATTTGAGGACTGACAGATACATACAACTATATATAAAATAGACAACAAGGACCTACTGTATAGCACAGGGAACTATATTCAGTGCCTTGTGTATCTATAATGGAGAAGCATCTGAAAAAGAAGATATGTATACGTGTGTTACTGAGTCACTTTATTGTATACCTGAAACAAACGCAACATTGTAAATCAACTGTACTTCAATTAAAAAAAAAAAAAAAAAAGCCAGGCAAAGCAGTCTTGGTGCTCCCCGTATGTCATTTCCAAACCAATGCTGGTCCCCCCAAGAGACAGCTTCCCGCTCACTCGGACACGGATGCCAGCGTTGGAGGCTTCTGGCCAGTTCTCTTGCCTCCTGCTGTCCCCGTGACACATGTACTTCATCACTTCTCTCTGAGTGCTTCAATTCCGGTTCAGTCCTCTTTTATTAATTATGTTTGAATTCTACTTCAATACTTTGGCCACCTGATGTGAACAGCTGACTCATTGGAAAAGACCCTGATGCTGGGAAAGATTGAAGGTGGGAGGAGAAGGGGACGACAGAGGATGAGATGGCTGTGGATGGCATCACTGACTCAATGGACATGGGTTTGGGTGGACTCTGGGAGTTGGTGATGGACAGAGGCCTGGCGTGCTGTGGTCCACGGGGTTGCAAAGAGTCGGACACGACTGAGTGACTGAACTGCACTGAACTTCAAGTCTTAGGCTGCACCCCACACTTTCAAAAATTAAAAACGTAAAACCTTGCTTCCCACAGTGTTTCATGGACACCAGAGCTCACCCTGAGCTGAGCTTTCTCCACCAGGTGCTCAGCTCTGAAGCCCTCTCTGGTCTCTCAGTAACTGACAAGCCAGTGCCTTGATTAGGTTGAATTTCGAATGCTAACCTTTTCTCTGGGTGTAGTTACCCCTCAGGTTCTGGTATCTTCCCTTCACTCCCGTGTTCTCATCACCACTGTTTGTTCATCCTATGTTTATTCCTCACCCCCTTCCCAGCTTGCTTCTGCCCCATTCTTCTACCAAATCTTGCTATCCTATGGATATCAGGGCTTCTTTTCAGCCTTTATCTTCTGGATGATTTCTGGTCCTTGAATTTATTGCCCTTCCCTTTCCTTTTTACCCATAATACATTTATTCTAAGAACTGGAAGCTCTGTTACAAGCTATCTCCTTTGCATGCTAAGTCACTTCAGTCATGTCTGACTCTCTGTGACCCTATGGAATACTGGAGTGGGTTGCCTTGCCCCCTCCAGGGGATCTTCCTGACCCATGGATTGAACCCATGTCTCTTCCATCTTCTGCATTGGCAGATGGGTTCTTTACCACTAGTGCCACCTGGGAAGCTGCTTTAGGGGTTTCCAAATTTGACTATGGTTAAAATTGCCAGGAGAGCTTATTAAACATATTGGTTCCCAGGCCCCATTCCTGAAAATTCTTTCCTAGGAGGTCTGAGGTAGAAGTTGGAAATGTGTGTTTCAATATATTTGTTCAGTTGGGTAAAAAATGCCTGTGGTAAAAAATTTAAATAATACTAATGGGTACATGTTAACATGTAAATCATTCTCCATCCTTCATCTTAAGTTCCCTAAGGCAAACACTGTTAACAGTTTCTTGAAGATCCATCCATACACAAAAGTCCATCTTTTAATACATGTTTCAAATGATTTTGATATAGCCGAACACCAGTCTTGGGGAATC
Organism: Kobus ellipsiprymnus; assembly: GCA_006410655.1. Taxonomy (NCBI): domain Eukaryota; kingdom Metazoa; phylum Chordata; class Mammalia; order Artiodactyla; family Bovidae; genus Kobus; species Kobus ellipsiprymnus. The sequence continues at coordinate 756,544 of SJYR01000529.1, read as the reverse complement.
TTTTACATTCTTTCTTCCCTTGACATCCTTTATGCTGGTTGTCCAATATCTCTAATAGTCTGACTCTTGCCTTCTTTTTTATTGATTTATTCTATTTGTTATTTATTCGTTTGGCTGCACTAGGTCTTAACTGGCCTGTGAAGTCTTAATTTCAGTATGTGGCATTTAGTTCCCCCACCAGGGACTGAACCCAGTCCCCCTGTGTTGAGAGCACAGGGTCTTAGCCACTGGACCACCATGAAGTCCCAACTCCATCTTCTGGACTCCCGCCCCTTCCGTCTTCTGACCCCCAAGCGTGGGCATTCCTTGAGGTCTTCTGCTTGATCTTTTCTCTCTTCTTCCTTGACAATCCCTCCCAGAGCCATGAGTTACTCAGAGAACACACTCACACTTCAGCCTCTTGCTCCAACATTTTAACCTCATCACGGGAGCAAAATTTTTTCTACTTTTTAGATGTCTCTGCCTGGTTGTCTGGAAGGACCTTAAACTGAACACCCAAAGCAGACGCCTTTCCCTTTCAGCAGAGCTAGTCACCCTTCACTCTTCCCGCTGTCTTCCGTCTCCCATCATCACTGACTCTTCTGCCCCTTCAGTGTGCCTGTACTTCTGACGTTTCACACTTTCGTGCTCTGCAGTCCAGGTTTCTGGTAGAGAATTTCACACACTGCTTTCATCAGTGCTCCCCATTCTCCTGCCCGCTGATCACCACCCTCTTGAGGGCAGGAACTCTGTCTTATTTCTGTGTTCTCAGCACCTTGCGCTCTCTCTGGCACATGGCAAGTGAGTCAATGAATACGGGATAAAGCCCACACTCAACTCGACTGTTGAGCTCTTCCACTGACAGTCTTTGGTTCCGGTAATCATTTACCCCTTGCTCCAGCCCAAGCCAAGTAGCCATCCTCTCCTGCACGCACATGATACTTTTCCTTTTGTGGATTCTCCTCCTGCCCGAAACGCTCATTTGCCCTGTAAGTGCCTATCAAAATCCTAACAAATCCCAGAAGCTCAAATGCCTCCTTCACAAATGTTTCCCAAATCTCTAAAGCCCTCGGTTCCCACAGCATTTGGATTCAGAAAGTGCACCTGTCAAATTTATAAAGTCACAGGATTTTAGATGTGGAAAAAGACTTTCAAGGTTACCTAAGGCAACCCTGGATTTTACAGCTAAGACAACCAAGGCCCAGAAAGAATAAATGTTGTTCTTGAACCAGTGACCCAGAGAGCCAGACTTAGAAGGCAACTCTCACAAATTCCTCTTCATAGCTATGGTGCCCAGGCACTTATTTTGCCTTCTCTTCTAGACGATCAGTGTCTGAGGTCAGCAACTGGATTTTGTTCAGCTGTGCTCCCTAGTAATATCTAATCCAGTGCCTTGCAGGTTCACAGAATTATCCTGAATTGAAATGAACTTTAGCATGCTAGTTAATTGATATTTTTAACTAATAGCCATCTTGTCCTGGATTCCCTGGAAAATATCATTGATATTATAAACTAATAGCTGTCTTGTCCTTTATCATCTCTGAGACAGAGGTTACTTGCTGATGTGAGAGTGAGCAATCAGAGAAGGAAGGCAGGGATGGCTGGGAAGCAATGTACTGCTGGGATGTTCTAAATGGCTTCCTTTGCGATGAGCCAGGAAGAATCCTGCAGGTCAGTGCATCCGCACAGCCATGTAGGGAATCCGTGGACAGGCCCTGCGGGAAACCCAGGCTTTAGAGCAGCTTGTAAGAAGGCTCTTACCTACTCCCCCCTACCTCTTCGTTCCCACTGATCAAAATCACTCCCCTGCAGTTAAGGTGCAGCATCTGGCTTCTTTGATGGCTCCTAACACGCTTATGGCAGAAAGTGAAGAGGAACTAAAAAGCCTCTTCATGAAAGTGAAAGTGGAGAGTGAAAAAGTTGGCTTAAAGCTCAACATTCAGAAAATGAAGATCATGGCATCTGGTCCCATCATTTCATGGGAAATAGATGGGGAAACAGTGGAAACAGTGTCAGGCTTTATTTTGGGGGGCTCCAAAATCACTGCAGATGGTGACTGCAGCCATGAAATTAAGACGCTTACTCCTTGGAAGAAAAGTTATGACCAACTTAGATAGCATGTTCAAAAGCAGAGACATTACTTTGCCAACAAAGGTCCGTCTAGTCAAGTCTATGGTTTTTCCTGTGGTCATGTATGGACATGAGAGTTGGACTGTGAAGAAGGCTGAGTGCCGAAGAATTGATGCTTTTGAACTGTGGTGTTAGAGAAGACTCTTGAGAGTCCCTTGGACTGTAAGGAGATCCAACCAGTCCATTCTGAAGGAGATCAGTTCTGAGATTTCTTTGGAAGGAATGATGCTAAGGCTGAAACTCCAGTACTTTGGCCACCTCATGCGAAGAGTTGACTCATTGGAAAAGACTCTGATGCTGGGAGGGATTGGGAGCAGGAGGAGAAGGGGACGGCAGAGGATGAGATGGCTTGATGGCATCACGGACTCGATGGACGCAAGTCTGAGTGAACTCCGGGAGTTGGTGATGGACAGGGAGGCCTGGCATGCGGAGATTCATGGGGTCTCAAAGAGTCGGACACGACTGAGCGACTGAACTGAACTGAACTAGAAAGCCAGATTCCATGTCCAATTAGAAGGCTTCTCATTTGAGTCCAAAATAGAAGAGGATGCACATAAGAAGCGTCCAGTAAAATACCCCTGACCTGAGCCTGTTATGATCGTTACTGTGTTGGATTCTATATTGATGCCGGGAAGACAAGATGATGGCAGTTTTAAGACAGAGGCCTGAAACATTTTTATACAATAGTGACATTCATGAATAAGAAGGTTAAAACACAGATTGAACAAGTCCTAATTTTTCTCTCTCTCAATCAAGAAGAGAGAAAATCAATTCAATAATTTGTGAATTCATACGTGGCTTTTAAAAATCAGTATTTTTTCTTATAATGTCATTATGCTACATTAAAAGATCTATAAACTCCTCTTTCTATTACATTGCTCAGTTGAGTACAAAAGAGTCCACCCTTTTAACCTGTCCCTTTCTGTCCTCATATGTTAACTCACATCTTGCTCACCAGTGCACATGACATAAAAACACTTGAGCAGGGAAAAGAATTCTTTTTTTCAGACAAGTGGTTTTTACCTACTTACAAAAAAGACTTGAGAACTTGGACACACTTCAAGAGCCTCTGAATATTTTTCTTCAGCAGAAATTCCAGGCCAGACGTTCAATAACCCAGGTTTGTTTTCAAAGGAGAAATAAAGAAACAAATTTCATAAGGCCAGGCCAAAATTTGAAAGCAATTAATGATGACAGGTCCAAGGATTCTGCTTCATTTTTATTATTAACCCTACCACCCTTTCCAGAGTTGAATGTCGGATACCGGAGAAGAGGAGGGAGAAAAGTCTGGGAACTGAAAATAAAACTCAACATGATGGAGACATTTACAAACCATGTTGATAGTAAAGGAAGAGTAATTAAAGGATACACACGTGGTCAGAGGACATTTAACAACAGATGACAAACAGGAGCTGGAGGAAGGCTCATAGACTGCCAAGTTTGAAAGGAGCTTTGCAGACCAAATTCAACTGACATATTGGCAGAGACGTTGCTTTAAATTAATTCATATCGACAAGTTCAGAGGCTGCTGAAGAGATGCAGTCACCAGTCTCTGAGGGTTCTGTGTGGACTGTCTGGAGGACCTTGGAAAACAGGTGCTCAACAGAAAAATGGGACCGTTTCATCCTGCTTTTCTAAACAAAGGGAGAAGAGACTTATTTGCTGGATCATTTAATTGCTCTGAGCCTCTGGTTCTTCTGTAAATTGAGGATTATTTACTAGTCCTATTATCCATCAGAATTTATTTGAGAATTAAGTAAGATATGTAAGCTAATGATAAATCAATATTAAAATGTTAACAAGGGTTTAAATCTCTTCCTTCTCTGCATGTTCATTTCACCGTACACGCACTTCTGTTACTTACTGTTTACTCACTCAATCATATCCAACTCTTGCAACCCCATGTACAGTAAAGTAGCACGCTAGGCTTCTCTGTCCATGGGATTTCCCAGGTAAGAACCCTGGAGTAGGGTGCCATTTCCTTCTCCGGGGGACCTTCCCAACCCAGGGATTGAATCGGTGTCTCCTACATTGTAGGCAGATTCTTTACCACTGGGCCACCAGAGTAGCCATGTTAATACCTAAACTTCTGTTATAGGTCCTAACATGTTGCCTGATGAAAGAGCTTATGTGCCGTTTCCTGACTGGAACATGAAATACTCAAGATGGGAGACTGTGACTTAATTCTTCTTTTGATTCCATAACCCCAAACAGGGACTAGCACTTAATGGGCACTTAATCAATATCTGTTGAATGAGAAGATTAAAAAATAATCCTGTAGGCTATGCCATAAATCAAAATGTGCTGGATGAAATAATCGAGATAAATATAAACCCTATAATCAGCTCTAAATAATAAATTATACAGTTACAGGATGGTCTTAGTCCTAGCCCAGATTTCATGGTAAAAACCTCCCAGAGTTGTAGTTAACTATAAAAAGAGCCAAGAGGCAGATGACATTTCTAAAAATATCAGTATTAGTTGTATGAATACTATGGGAAAGTGAAGTCGCTCAGTCGTGTCCGACTCTTTGAGATCCCATGGACTGTAGCCTACCAGGCTCCTCCGTCCATGGGATTTTCCAGGCAATAGTACTGGATTGGATTGCCATTTCCTTTTCCAGCGGATCTTCCTGACTCAGGGATGGAACCCAGGTCTCCCACACTGTAGACAGATGCTTTACCATCTGAGCCACCTCACATCAAGAGAAATGATAGCCTCCCTGTGTTTAGCACAAGTCGTGCTAAATGCATTTCAAAAGGGAATTGACAAGCAAATTCAGGTGACTGCCATCTGTGAAGGTAGACCATACCCTAGGCTATATTTTAAAAGTTGAAAGAACCCAAATAGGGCCTGGGGGAGAGGAAAATAAAGATAGACCTGAGCTATTTTTAGATATTTCAAAGCTATCCAGGTTTGCCCTTGTAGGCAAAACTTAGACCAGTAAAAATTTACTTCCAAATTAAATTGTCATCTGTCAGACTTAGATACCATGTAAGAAGGAATTCCCTGAAGATAACAGCTGTCCAGCAATGGGATGGGCTCCTCAAGAAGACCGAGAGACAAGCACTGAGGCCCAGGCTGAACCCCTGTGGCTTAGACCTTCTATTGATAGGAGTCCCTTCTGTGCCTAGCAGAGTACTAAGCACACAGTCCATATTTCCGAAATACTTTTCTCAGGCTGATGCCAAGGGAAATGATCACATTTATTATGAATGCATGCCTGCTCTGCCCCATAAAGTTCAGAATTGGGCAAATTATCCAGACATAATCTCTAGCTGCAATTCATCGTGTACTCTTATGACTAAATTTTGGAATGTGTCCTCCTAATATACACATTTACTTATAAATTCCATGCTAAAGTACTGAATTAATCATTGTACATTATACATATTTGTAAAACACAAATGATGCCAAGGCATATGTGTGAGAAAGAGAAAAGGAAAAGCTAGCGTGTTACCTTTCTGCCCTACGGTGGCTCGGCACAACCCCCACTTTGCAGAGAACCAGTGGACCCGTTAAGGAGTTTACCATGCTTCTGTCTTCAATACCTGGATGTATGGGACGCTTCTTGGGCTGCATTACCTACTTATCAATCTTAAACTTTTCCTTTTCCCTTTTCTCATGTAGATGAAACTAGTTCTGGTTTTTCTAAAGAAGGATAGATGATTTTCTGGAGTTTCTGTGTATTTTTGTAAGTCAAAAAAGTTCTTTTCTGTTGATCTTGCATGATTTTGATCCAGTTTTCCTATCTTGTGTCTCAAAACCAGGTGCAGTCACTTATAAATGAAATAAATTTTGCAGAATTGCAACCCTGTGGTGTTGAGATAGAAATTCAAATAAATGCATCAGCAGGAACTAAACCAAGAGTTCTTGCTCTTTTCTATCAAACTTTCAGTTAAGTCTCTAAGTCCCAACATAACCCCCACAGCCTTGTTTGAATACTTAGGCGTTCTCTGCTTCTCCAGTGTGTTCCCTCTTTCCTGGGAGACTTGAACTGCTTTTGAATACATTATGATGCAATTCAATGCTGCATATTCCCATGATTGTTCTTTATTTTGGGAAACAGTATCCTTTGGCCTAAGTAAGTGACTACAGCGTGTTTATTGCAACATTTTCTGAATCATATTGCTCTGTCGCAGTAAACTTTCAGCCAACCAACAGAAGGAGCATTGAGAGACAAGAAGGGTTCATATCAGAAATTTCCTTCCAGTAACAGAAGGGGCCAGAAATCTCCCACAAATTCAGATCTGCTCCCAAGGGAGAAGAAGTACGAGAAGACCCGGGGTTTAAGCAGTGGCACCTCTGGGAATCCTGTCTCTTGCCTAAGTTTTCCTGGGGTTCCCAGAGCAATGGAGGAGGGGAAGTCTCACGCCAGTTCCTCCTTGGGTCTCCATGGCTCCTGTTTTCTCAAATCCTAGAGGTATAGACCCTGTGAACTGAGGAGGGTGGAGGTGGTCGGATCGAGAGAGAAAAAGAAAATTTCTTCTCCTCCAGTGTCCACTCGCCAATTCTGTTTCTCCCAGAGCAGACACAGGCCTTCACCCTGGTTTACCGAGTCTCGCACCGCTCTGCTCTGTGGGCACTCTGAGCCGAAACTGGTGAACCACTGAGTCTCAATTTCTTCAGCTGTAAAGCGGGCGTTATCATCATCATCGTCGTCACTGCCATCATCATTATTATGCTATGACCATCCTTTTAGGCACTCTGTCTCCTGCACTTAATGTCACTTAACCCTGATTCACAGGGCCGTTGGGCTTTCCCAGGGACTCAGCAGTAAAGAGTGCACCTGCCAGTGCAGGAGCCGCAGGAAATACGAGTTCGATCCCTGGGTCAGGAAGATCCCCTGGAGGAGGGCATGGCAACCCACTCTGGTATTCTTGCCTGGAGAACCCCGTGGACAGAGGAGCCTGGCAGGCTACAGTCCAGAGTCACAGAGTCAGGTATGACTAAAGTGACTTAGCACACACATGCATAGGACTGACATGAGGATGAAGAGTCAGGTTTTATTGTTCCCACTTTACAGATGAGGAAACTGAGGTTTATTGAGGTTCAGGAACTCAGGCAAGGTCATACAGTTAGAAAGGAGTGGCCCTGGGATTTAAAATGAAGCCCCTTGCTCTGTACTTCCTTTGGGAATAAGAAGAGTAATACCATCTCACAGGGATACCTTACAGAGCACTTTAGCAATTTGTTCCTCCCTATTCCTCTGTACCTCTTTAGCTTTTATTTTAAAAATATTTGCAGAAAGCAAAGCTTCAAAAATGCAAAGGATTTTTCTGAGGTCATATAGATAATAAATGGAGTTGGGATTAAGCAGGCTTTAGTCCTGTGATTGCTCCAGCACACTGCTTTGTCACCCAGAGACAGAGAGACCTAGCTGTGCCTATAACTAGCACCTTAACTCTAAAATGGTCATTTAAGCCCTGTAGGTTTTGTCTGTGAAAAATAGATGGCAATAATGATAACAATAACTAATGCCTATGTTAACTATCTAACAGTGTTATTACAAAGTTCAAATGAAATAATACATGTAGGTGTTTAGGGAACAAGTGGACAATATACAAACCCAGATAATGTCATCATTAAGACTGTCATGGTTAAACTATTGTCTGGTTTCTGTAAGACACGGAAGGCTAGTGGTTAACACTGCCCATCTCCCTGCCTCTCAATTCCCAGGTAGTACATAGTACATACAATCCAGGTAGTACACACAATCAAGATTGCCGGGAGAAATATCAATAACCTCAGATATGCAGATGACACCACCCTCATGGCAGAAAGTGAAGAACTAAAGAGCCTGTTGATGAAAGTGAAAGAGGAGAGTGAAAAAGTTGGCTTAAAACTCAACATTCACAAAACTAAGATCACGGCATCTGGTCCCATCACTTCATGGTAAATAGATGGGAAAACAATGGAAACAGTGAGAGACTTTTTTGGGGGGCGGGGGAGTGCTCCAAAATCACTGCAGATGGTGATTGCAGCCATGAAATTAAAAGACGCTTGCTCCTTGGGAGAAAAACTATGACCAACCTAAACATCATATTAAAAAGCAGAGATATTACTTTGCCAACAAAGGTCCATCTAGTCAAGGCTATGGTTTTTCCAGTAGCCATGTATGAATGTGAGAGCTGGACTGTGAAGAAAGCTGAGTGCCGAAGAACAGATGCTTTTGAACTGTGGTGTTAGAGAAGACTCTTGAGAGTCCCTTGGACTGCAAGGAGATCCAATCAGTCCATCCTAAAGGAAATCAGTCCTGAATATTCATTGGAAGGACTGATGCTGAAGCTGAAACTCCAATACTTTGGCCACCTGATGGGAAGAACTGACTCATTGGAGAAGACCCTGATGCTGGGAAAGATTGAGGGCAGGAGGAGAAGAGGACAACAGAGGATGAGATGGTTGGATGGCATCACTGACTCAATGGACACGAGTTTGAGTGAACTCTGGGAGTTGGTGATGGACAGGGAGGCCTGGCGTGCTGCAGTCCATGGGGTCACAAAGAGTTGAACACTAGTGAGAGACTGAACTGAACTGACATACAATCCTGCTGCCTTTGTCCTGCCTCTCCAAAAGCAACATTGCCAGAAAAGCCATTTGAAGGTATTTCAGGTGATCTTTCATGTTTACTCACATTTTTCTTATGAGGCTGCCTGTCTCGACTGTCCCATGAAGTAGTGTTACCTACTTGGGAAGCCATTCACAGATTGCTCTCCTCTGGATGGGACTTAGTAGCAGTTTTGTTGTGCTTTAGAGGGGAACCTTGAAAGCCAGGTGATTTGTGCTTATACCACTGTGAACTGTCCCAGTGCCCATTTGATACAGATGGTCACAAAGATTAATAAGTAGTTTAAAAAGAGGATATAGAATCTTTGCTCTGACCTGGGACAAGGGGACAAGAAAGTACTGCTCTCTTTCTGCAATTATGAAACAAAAAGGGGTGCTATTTTTATTTTTTTAAGAAACTTTTCCAAAACAGTAAGCTCTGTGTGTGTATATCTGCATGTGTACATGTTGCGATGTAAAGTGAAAGATATGAGGAGCATTGGAAGAAGCAGATGATCATTTCCTTGCTAGATTTATTCATCAATATTTTTGAGCTTTCAAGCTATATAGCTAAGCCTATGCTAGGCACTGGAAATGGGATACTAAACACGACAGATAAGTTGTCCATAGTCCCATGGAATTTGCATTCCAGACAGGTGGCTGATGCTGACCAAATAATTTCAAGATTAATAGGTTCGTAAAAGAGAAAAAGGAGACTTCCACTACAACATTCTGAGTGTAGTACAATGCCTTGAATTGTTACTTATAAAAATTAAGAAGCTAGTATGACATTCTAAAGAGCTCAAATTGATTTCCAACAATGAAAAACTTGCATTTCTTAAATTGTAACTATTCTAAAAAGAAGCTGGAATGGCTAATCTTGGCACTCAGTCTCTCTAAAGCCAGTATAATGGAAATGAGAGCTGTACAACATTATCCTGACCTCAGTGACCACCAGATAGCCCAAGAAACAGTGCATGCAGTATGGTGGAAAGAAGGATCAAAGAATGTATTTTATAAGGATAATGAATTCTGCTGACTTTCCCCCTTCTGGGCTATAATAATTTTGGCTTCTTTTGTAATCATACCCTATTGGAAAGCCACATGGCTTGGACTGATTTTTGCCCGCTACAGATTTTGGTTTCCAAAAGTACATCTCCATGACTAAGGAAATGGGCAATCCCAGGTTGGCTGGCTCCATCAAGAATACTTAAAACTTGATTGCACAATTGTATGACCAACTAGGGTCTTAGCATCAACTTGAATTTTCTCATTGGCATCCAATTTTAAGGATATCGTGTTGCTTGGGGAAAAAAGGAGTAGTTATTATGATTTTCATGGACTTATAGAGTTTTAATATTGGAAAGAGGAACTGGAAGATCATCCTCTTTAATCTTCTGCCCAATGTAGGAATCTTCCGTACTTGATTCATGACATTCATCCTTTGAATATATGTGGTAAAGAGAATTTACTACCTTCTTTTTGAAGAATTCTGTTACACTTTCCTACACCGGAGAAAATCTTGCACCATTGGTCTCAGATGTGTCCACTGGGGTCTCACAGATCAAATCAGAGATAATCTCTCCTATTTAATGACTTTCCTCCTCCTACCTACTAAATCTTTTCTAGGCTATACATTTTTTTTCTCTCCATTTTCTACACAACATGACCCTCCAAACTGCTACCATTTTGGATAATACACTGAGAAGATGGAAGAGGAGCAAAGTATTTGTGTCTCTTCCATGCGTGCGTGCTAAGTCGTTTCAGTCATGTCCAACTTTTTGCAATCCCAGGCTCCTCTGTCCATAGGGATTCTCCAGGCAAGAATACTCGAGTGGGTTGCCATGCCCTCCTCCAGGGGATCTTCCTAACTCAGGGATTGAACCCGAGTCTTACATCGGTTTCTTACCACTAGCACACCTGGGGAGCCCTTGTGACTCTTACCTAACACATTTGCTATTTCTCTCACTTCTGCAACATCAGCAGATTAGATCAACATACCACCTTGCCCCCATTCATATTGATAATTAAACTGCACAGAGCTACTTCAATTTTAAAGATAAAGCAGAATTTCTCCATCAATATTGCCAGATGGGATGGTTTGCTAACTCATCCTCTGTGGTTCTAGAAAATGCCCAATAAAATAATACTGACTCTAAAATTAAGCTTTGGGTTTGAAGATGTTGCCATGCTATTGAGTCACAAGAATATGTTATTTTTAATTTCTGTTATGCTACTAATTTTAGTAACCTTGGCAAAGGGAGTATAAAAATGGTCAGTCCTCAATGTATAGGACTGTGTTCCAGAAGTCAGTTGTTTGGAATGTATCTCAGACATGTATTAAATTTTCTGGCCAGCTTACTGAAGGCTTTTTAACCATCAAGATGCCAGACACTGTAATATCATACCAGAAATCAGCTGTAACCCGGAATGCAGTCGGGATTTTTTGCTTCATAGCTACCTCAAGCACCCCCAGAAATATTCTGGCTTCCGATAGAGTGCTCAATTATGTTTTTATGGATTAAAATGTCAAATGTCCAGGGGACAACTTGGATCATTAAGAACATTTTCAGGCTTTCCCTTCCGTTTCCAGCTGAGTCGCCCCTGCCCTGGTCAGCTGAACAAGGAGACCTGAGGCTCCTTGGACCTGAGCCTGGTGGCGGCCTGGGAGGTGACAGATGCTAAAGACCTTCTGGAAAAAAAGCATGCTGTTCAGGTTTACTCTCCAGTCTTCACTGGGTCTACTCAGACTCCCATCCTTTCCTTCCCTGTCAGCCTGGTTCACGCGTGTGTGTGGGTGTTCTCAGTTTTACCCAGCTCTTTGCAATCCCATGCACTGTGGCCCACCAGGCTCCTCTGACCATGAAATTTTCCAGGTAAGAACACTGGAGTGCATTGCCATTTCCTGCGCCAGTGTATCTTCCCAGTCCAGGGATCAAACCCACGTCTCTTGCTTCTCCTGCACTGGCAAGCGGGTTCTTTGCTACTAGCGCCACCTGGGAAGCCCTGATTCATAGTCTCTTCATAATTCATCTTCAGTCTCTCTTTCTCTCTGTCGTCCTGGGGGCAGAGAGGGGGAGGTTGGTTGTCATGATGAAGTCTTTCAATTTTGCCTCTCTTGTCCCTTAAGCATTCTTCCAAGTTTTTAATAGTTTTCTAAAGTGTCTCCCCCCATCGCCAGTGCATAACAAAATAACGAATGAATGAATATTGCTAGGGAAATAGGAACTAGAAGGAATCTCTCTAGTAGCATCCTCTGCCCTTTCAATGTCTTTCTCCATTTTCTTAGTAACACCTGAAGGGAGAGGCAGAATCACGTGCAGGATCACCTTGACCCTCTGGTGGATTAAGTAAAATACAGGAAAAGCAAGGACAGGCCATGCTAGACCTTAAAGGGAAGAAGGTGATTCTGTGTGGCGTCTGTCTGACCTTGGATGAGGAAGTAGAGCAGAGCTGCTGGTGGGAGGTGGGAGTGAAGAGCTGGGACCTTGCTTTGTTGGTCTTCCTTTCCGCCTCTCCCTCGTCACGAAGGAATGGGTGTCCTCAGCCCTTCCAAAGCCGTACCCTGCCCCCCACAGTCACTTCTCCCCTTCTTTTGCTGACATGCTCAGCTATTGTGGGAACACAGTTCTTTATCCACGAATCCAAAATTCAGACACTCTGGACAGGGACAATTTTTTGGTGACTCATAGAAGCAGAACTGAGTCGGACATGACTGAAGCGCCTTGGCACACATGCATGCCTTGGAGAAGGAGATGGCAACCCACACCTGTGTTCCTGCCTGGAGAATCCCAGGGATGAGGAGCCTGGTGGGCTGCCGTCTATGGGGTCACACAGAGTCAGACACGACTGAGCGACTTCATTTTCACTTTTCACTTCCATGCATTGGAGAAGGAAATGGCAACCCACTCCAGTGTTCTTGCCTGGAGAATCCCAGGGAGCGGGGAGCCTGGTGGGCTGCCGTCTACGGGGTGGCACAGAATCAGACATGACTAAAGCGACTTAGCAGCAGCAGCAGCAGCAGCAGCAGCAGAACTTGGCCCAAACTGAAGTGAGTTATTTGTCATCTTAGTTCACTCACATACTTGCATACGGCATATTCATTAGGGCTCTGTTTTCCTACACCTTCCCGTTTCCAGCAAAGTGTAGAAGTTAAGAGCACAGACTGTAGTGTCCCTGGCTGGAGTTAAACCCTATCGCTGACACCAGTTGTGTGGGACCTGGCTGAATGAATCTACCTAACTTCCCTGTGCCTCAGTTTCCTGGGTTATAGAATGGAGATAATAGTAGTGCCTACCTCAGTGTAGTGAAAAATAGCATGAAATCTGTGTAAAGTGCTTAGAATAATTTCTGGCAAAGAGTAAACACTTCACATTTACTGTTACTGTCATGCTCTGTCCTGCACCACTACCTACAGATATTATCTAATTTCCCCATCATAAAAACCCATTCTCTCTCTTAGAGGGAAGACTATACATTTGCAATTCCCACTTACATTCAATCAGCTAAAATCCTGTCCGTTGCCCCTTTACTCAACTCTGTGATTACTGCTGCCCTAAACCTCTCTTCTCACTCTTTACTGCCAATTTGAAATGTCACAGTCTAATTTTTATTCTAGTTGATATTTCCATAGATTATGATATTTCTGTAATGAATAGATCCTCCTCCCATCTCATCTCCTGAGTCTTGTTCATGAAAGGTTGACCTTCACCGAGATACTGACCTTTGTTCTTTCTGCAGACCCAGGCTCCTTAGAAAATCTTCAGTTCAGTTCAGTCGCTCAGTCATGTCCGACTCTTTGCGACCCCGTGAATCGCAGCATGCCAGGCCTCCCTGTCCATCACCATCTCCCAGAGTTCACTCAGACTCACGTCCATCGAGTGCATGATGCCATCCAGCCATCTCATCCTCTGTCGTCCCCTTCTCCTCCTGCCCCCAATCTCTCCCAGCATCAG
>SJYR01000529.1:717822-735677 GCA_006410655.1 Kobus ellipsiprymnus | reverse complement strand
TTACCTCCTGTGTTTAGACTCGGTTCTGAAAGCCTGTGGGGGTCTCTTCTTTCCTATGAGAGAGATTTGGATGCAGTGCACTGTTTGCAGTAATCAGTGCTCAGAAATTATGTTGATTGCTGGTTAGTTGAGTCTGACAAGCAAGAAACTCAGTACCATTTTCTATAACTAAAGCATAAAATTTAGTAGAAATTTTACCTTGAATCCAAACTTTATGTAGTTTACACTTTTCATCCTAGTACAGAATGCATGCATTGAAATTGAACCAACATGAATATATAAAATCAAATAAGTAAGTGTTAAATGGAAACTGTCTTTTTTATGAGATGAATTATTCTTAAAATATGAGGAATTGCTCATTTTTCATATCAATTTTATGTTTCCTGCATCAGCTTAAAAGTATTCACCTTAATAGATTCTTGAAAGCTCCAATTATTCTAGGAATAATAGGTATTTTTTCTCTTTAAATATTAGAACACTATTCAGTTGTTCTTTAAGATTTCCTTTTTGAATGATTATAGAAGCACATCTGTTCTAGATAGCAAGAGCATTGTACCCAAGTGACATGGAATTGTATTTTACTCATAAACAGTCCTCAGATGACAAATAATTTTTTTGTTTACAACCAATTAAAATCAAGTTTAAGCCCCATTAAATATGATTGCCTGGGCAAAATATCCACATTTTTAAAGGCAGGCTCTACAATGTTAGTTTAGCGGAGTGATTGTAATTAATAGCTTCCACATTTTCAGATTTTTTAAAACAATGTTGGTGTAACCATACTTCTATCTTTTTATAATTTATAAGAGGGAACAAATGATCTTGTCTCAAATATAGGAAAAAACTTTTAATGAAATTTCTGGAGTTATCAAGTTGGCAAAATGTTTTTCAATGGCATCATTTGTTGTATAGGCCACTGTTGTTCATATACATACTGGCTATACTCTGCATATTAATAGTGGGTTATTTATTATAGAACATTTAAAATGCATAAATATATACAGTGTACTATAACAAATACCCTTCCTCAAGAAAATTGTTAACAATTGTAGTTTTATCACATATGCTATATACATAAACACCATAGGGTTGTGTTTTGTATTTTAGCATTTTATTTAATGGTACCATATTTTGAGAATCATTCTATAGTTTACCTTCTTGACTCCATATGTATGTTCAAGAGAAATTACTATTGATATATGTAGTCTAGTTATTTTACGGAGAAGGCAATGGCACCCCAGTCCAGCACTCTTGCCTGGAAAATCCCATGGAGGAGCCTGGTGGGCTATAGTCCATGGGGTTGCTGAGTCGGACATGACTGAGCGACTTCACTTTCACTTTTCACTTTCATGCATTGGAGAAGACAATGGCAACCCACTCCAGTGTTCTTGCCTGGAGAATCCCAGGGACGGGGGAGCCTGGTGGGCTGCCGTCTATGGGGTCGCACAGAGTCGGACACGACTGAAGCGACTTAGCAGCAGCAGCAGCAGCAGCAGTTTATTTTAATGGCTATATAGTATTTTATCATGTCACTTAATCAAAGCTTATTTATCCATTTCCTTATTGATGACTTTTGTTTTCAAAAGTTGACTCTTGTGAAAAATACTGCAATGAACACCCTTGGGTTGTTGTCTTGTACCAGATTCTTTGGGGTATGTGCCTAAAAAAGGGAATTTTTTGAGTTGTAAGATGTAATAACTTCAGCATTATCAGATATTGTCAAATTTCTTTTTGTAATATTGTAGCAAAGTTCACTTCTAAGAGTAATACATGAAAATTCTTATTTGCAAATATCCTCACTATATCCTCAGATGTTAAATATTTACCAATCTGATGAATATTCTTCTTGTTCTCATTTCCCTGATGACTACTGAGGAAGAGCATTTTTTTATACTTATTCAACTTTTTCTTCTATAAATTGTTCATTGTCTTTTTATTGCCTCAAGGACTCCTTTATATATCTTGGGTATTAATACTTTGGTATATAGTTTGTATACCAAAGGCTACAGTCCATGAGGTCGCAAAGAGTTGGACATGACTAAGCAACTAACACTTTCACTTTCATACAGCTAGTAAATATCTTTTCCCAGTCCATCACTTGCCTTTTGATTTAATTCTCAAAATACGAATTGACTAGGAAGTTATAGCCTAGTCATTTAATTTTATTTTTGCAATCCTTTATTATAGAGGTGACTTTAAATTTTGGTGTACCCAAATATATCTCTAATTTCCTTTCAGTCAAATCTAGTGATGTTCTCCATTGAGGTTTTGCATATCTTCCATTTTTAACTATCTTGTAGTTTTATTTTTATTTTTCCATGAGATCTTTTAGTTATTATATTTTCTAAGTGAGTTTTTTCTGGTGTTTAAGAATACTATTGATGATTGTTAATTTTATTTGCACCAACTTTGCTGAACTCTTGATTTTCCTTATAGCAGAATATATAAACATGATCATTTTGTTTCTTCTCTCTTATGAATTCTTATTTTTTTCTAGTCTTAATGCATTGATTAGGAACTCTATTACAGCGTTCAACACTAGCATCCTATCTTCTTGACTTTAAAGAGGATGCTTCTAAAGTTTCACCATTCCATATGATATTTGCTATATCTTTTAGTAGATGCTGTCTTGATTTTCCTTATAGCAGAATATATAAACATGATCATTTTGTTTCTTCTCTCTTATGAATTCCTATTTTTTTCTAGTCTTAATGCGTTGATTAGGAACTCTACTACAGCGTTCAACACTAGCATCCTATCTTCTTGACTTTAAAGAGGATGCTTCTAAAGTTTCACCATTCCATATGATATTTGCTATATCTTTTAGTAGATGCCCATTGTAAGGTATTTCAGTTAAGATATAGGGTTAGAGGTAACAGGAACTTACCCCGATTGATTTAGGCTGAAATCAGACAAATCCACTGCTAAGGACACTGTTACAGGCACTGCTGACTCGCAGAACTAAGTGCTGGTTCCGCCGTCCCCTCACTATCATGTCTAGGACCTCCCTGGTGGCTCAGACAGTAAAGCGTCTGCCTACAATGCAGGAGACCTGGGTTGGAGACCTGGGTTGGAGACCTGGGTCAGGAAGATCTCCTGGAGAAGGAAATGGCAACCCTCTCCAGTATTCTGGCATATGTGTGCTAAGTTGCGTCAGTCGTGTCTGACTGTGACCCTCTGGTCTGTAGCCCACCAGGCTCCTCTGTCCGTGGGATGCTCCAGGCAAGAATACTGGAGTGGGTTGCATTTCCTTCTCTAGGGGATCTTCCTGACCCAGGGATCAAACCCAGGTCTCCTGCATTGCAGGCAGATTCTTTAATGATGGAGCCACCAGGGAACCCCGCGCTGCCATAGCTACTAGAAAACTTACCAACTCCCTTATGGCCTGCTGTCATTCTCTCAGGATTCAGGGGCCCAAACATAAGCAGCCAATTAGCTAAAGACAGGGAATACGCATAACTGGAGCGGGCTTTTCCTTTCTTGTACTGTCGAGATTAAATGAACTCCTCCCCCTCCCTTCCTCTCTTCCACTTGTCTTCTCTTTTCCTCCCTCGCTCTCTTCCTTCTTTTTCTTCCGTTCCTTCCTTTTTTTTTTTCCTAGAATGATTTGTACAAGAAAGGGAGTATCAGTTTCTTGAAGGTTTGGTAAATCCATTCAGGCTGGTACCTTTGTGTGGATAGAGATAAATAACAAGATAAATAGATGGAATTTAATCATTGTCTGTTTATGTTTTTCTATTTATGTGTTTGGTCATTTTTTTTCTAGAGACTTCTCAGTTTCATGTTAAAAATTTATGAGGATAAAGCTATTCATAGTATTCAAGTCATTTTTGTAAACCTGTACAGCATTCGTAGTTGTGGCTTCTTTTTCATTCCTAATACAGTTATGTATTGTGCTGTCTCCCTTCTTTTTCCTGATTAATTTTGTCAGATAATTGTCTATTTTTATTTTTTCAGGGAACCAGCATTTATGTTAGTTTATCTAATTTTTATAATTATGGTACAGTATTTATGGCCTAAATGAAATGATCATTAGAACTTCTAGCCATATGTAGTAATTTCTAGAAAAAAGTTTGTTTCGATGACTCTGAAAAATCCCCTGGGAAGTATTATTTTCTTCTATGTTGTTCTTGCAAGGAGGATCTTAATAGATAAACATGAGTGTAAAGATATTTATGTGGATTTTTTTTGATGAACATAAGTTTATATAGGATTTGATAGATAAATACCATTGTGATACATGAACATACATGCCCTGTCCTCTAGGACTTTTCAAGCTAACGAAAATTTAGAGCCACTCTTTATAGTCCACTATACTGTTATGAGTCAAGGGCTTTATTAATCAGTTCTCGTTGACACTGGGCACTGCCTTCCTGGGAGAGTGGCTGGCCTGGATTTCACAGCAAGTGAGCTTGTATTCCATCCTGCAAAGCTCTCTCTTCATACCAGACCACACATATGGCTCAAGGAGGGCTATTTACTGTCCTTTTAGAGTCTGAGAAATCATTGTTTAGTGGTCTGGCATTATCTATATTTACTTGGCTTGATTTGGGGATAGAGTATAATCCTAGGTCTTGATGAAAGGATTTTCATGTGTTAACCTTTTGGGTCATGATATTTGTGGTATTTTTCCCACTCATAAAGTGATTTGTGGAAAAAATGTGTACTGATCTTTAGTTTAGGATTAAAACAGATATACCCAAGAGAGATGGGTCTATAAAATTCATCTTCACTTGAGAAACACACTAAACAAACACTTCTAAAATATCTCGTTGATTCAGTTATTTCAGTCCAAAAGCCAATTGGAGATCTGTTGTCTATCAAGGTTCTCCAGCCCTCTTGTGAAAAGGGGCTGATTTTCACTGCCTTGCAGCCTTGAAGGGGAGTGAGAACAGTGTCAGGGATGGTTCTCCTCACAGGCCTACAGGGTCTGCCCATTCAGGAGTGTTTGTGTCCCCAGGAGGAAACTGGATGATGTGAGCTCAAGGGTAAGAGCAGAGACAATGGTCAGGTTTACTATGAGCAGCCAGTCCAAGATTTTAGAGGCGTCCTGGCTGATCCGCATGATGCCAGGTAACAACTGTCTTCCTGTTGGGTGCCAGGGTCCAGAATGGCGGGGAGCTGCATCTAGGGGATGTTGTTGTTGTTTATTTGCTAAGTCGTGTCTGACGCTTTGTGACCCTATAGACTGAAGTCTGCCAGGCTCCTCCATCTATGGGATTTCCCAGACAAGAGTACTGGAGTGGGTTGTCAATTTCTTCTCCAGAGGATTTTCCCAATACAGGGATCGAACCCGCACCTCCTGCATTGCAGACAGATTGTTTACCGTTGAGCCAGCGCGGGGAAGCCCCATCCAAGGGACATAAAGGGTGATAAGTGAGATCCTACATATGAAGAACCAGCCAGAGTGGCACTCCCTCCTCCTCCTCTTCCTCTCATGCTGAGCACCTCCTGGACTTGTCTGTGTAAGCCCCAGACGTTTGCTTGCACCTGGGCACCAAACTGCTAAGGCTACTAGACGCTAACACGCTCTGATTGCTACAGTTGTATCAGCTAGGATCTGGGTTGGCAGCCAAACTAAGCTAGTGGACTGTGTCGTCGCAGACTTCCCACACCAAGTAGAAGGCACAGAAGGACTTGGAGGCCTGGTCGTAGTTCCTGCCGCTATTAGTCATGGTGTGTTAGTGGAATGCAAGCTCAAAAAACTATTTCCTAAGTGCTTTCCAAGGACCTGGTTCCTCACACAGATAGTTTTCGCCAACTGTAATGACAGGGAGAAACTAGAGTGTCAGGGAGAACAGAATTTATGCTTTAAGTTTATTTTGGATCAGATGTTCCTTAAAAATAAATCTCCACCTGATCCTAGTTTTGATTTCAGTTCCATAGACTGGTGATCTGAGTGTTGAGGACAGAGATCTTAGAATCTGTTTATATGGTATAAATACAGAAAAGACTGGTTCTGAGTCAAAGGATCAGATCAGTGTTTGAATATAAACTTAAAACCTCTCTAAGTCACATTTTATTTTTTGAAGCATTGAAATCGGTCTTTGCAAACGCACCAAATCCCTTTGTTTGAAAAACTTTAAATAAGCACTGAGTTTTCTTGCCATAAAGTTCTGCATTTCATCTAGAAAGCCTCTTTTAGAAAAATAGCTCTGAAAACCTGAAGCTGGCAAAGAAGCTGGATAAGTTGAAAGGGAAATGATAGAAAATTCTGGTTTGTGGTAAAGGGGAACAAAGGATGGGGAAGAAGTAATTACTGTCAATTTAAAACTTTGTATTAAATTTCTGTTGTACAACGTTCAAGACTGGCAAAAATTTCAATTTGCTTTATCCAGACAGTTACATTGCTGGAGCTGAAGCTCCAATACTTTGGCCAACCTGATGCAAAGAGCCAACCTGTTGGAAAAGACCCTGATGCTGGGAAAGATTGAAGGCAAAAGGAGAAGAGGGCAGGAGAGGATGAGATGGTTAGATACTATCACCGACTCAGTGGACACAAACTTGAGCAAACTCCAGGAGGTAGTGAAGGACAGGGAAGCCTGGCATGCTGTAGTCCACGGGGTCGCAAAGAGTCGGACATGACTGAGTGACGGAACAGCAACAGATACAGTGTTACATGCGTGAGAAATCCAGCACGTGGATGTCACTCCTTAAATTTTAATAGCACAAGAGATGGGAACAGCAGGGGATGAAGGAGAAAAACAACACAGGCTTTCACAGTCCATGGAATGCCAAGTGCACTTGGGGGTTTCAGAGGTAAATGAGGGAAGGAATTGAATTTGGGCAGTGCCTCACTTTTATCCATGTTACAAGTTTCCAGCAGCTCCGATGTTCTGCTAACATTTGGTAATTCTATGGATGGTAAGTTTGGATAGTGGAGGAAAGGGGCTGGCATTAGGGTAATGACCCGAGGGACCCCAGAGTAAACCGGGGTCAGCTTAAGGGTCCTAGGACCGTGTAAGGAGAAGGGGAGGGAAAGCACAGATGGAAACTTGTCCCCTTTACAACCGAGGTCAGCCACGCTTGACACTCCAGAGTGGTATTTCTCCAAGTGTGACCCCCAGGACAGCTTGCATTCGGATTACCTGAGAGCCTGTTAAAAATCCAAGTTCCCAGATGACACTCCACATCAGTGAAACCAGAACAGTGGGAATGGGGCCCGAGACCATGCATCTCAAAGAAATATCCTTGGTAATTTCAAGGCACGCAAACTCCTTTGTGAGCCAAAGAATAAGTCAAAAGTAAGAAAGAAAGTGCAAGTTGGAAAGGAACCTACAAATACCAAAAAATAACCTCTGCTTAGGCTTCCATAACCCGTAGGTCAGGATTAATTGCCTTCAGGGTCACTGGGAAATTTTCAAACTTTCATGAATTTTTGGAGAATCTCTAGTGTAAGAAAGGAAAGAATTGCAAAATGAAAAATAAGTGGATAACACTGGGACAGACTGGCCAGGATCACTTTCATATCCATCTTTTTTCCATCTTGAAATGTAGAATCCAGCCATAGTGAGCTGATTGCATTTCCTCAAATGGACTACGCTCTCTCTTAGCTCCATGCCTTTGCACTTGGTTGTTCCTTTTGTCTAGGATGTCTTTATCTTGAGGGCAGATTTCTATTTGTTTTTAATGTCTTAGTTCAAGTATCACTTCCTCTGGGGAAGCTGACCACCTCAGATTCCATATTGCACAATGCTCTGTAGTAGTTTAATTAGTCAATCGTATCTGACTCTTTGCAATCTCGTGGACTATAGCCCACTAGGCTCCTCTGTCCATGGAATTCTCCAGGAAGAATACTGGAATAGGTAGCCATTCCCTTCACCGGGGATCTTCTCGACTCAGGGATCAAACCTGGGTCTCCCACACTGCAGGCAGATCCTTTACTGTCTGAGCCACAGGGAAGCCCAGCAATGCTCTATAATAGCACTTAATAGCCCCTACTGAACTACTGATTTGTCTTTGCCATTTGCCCATGTATTTTTCAGGGTCATTTACTTGTCTCCTCTATTTAGTACAGAGGTTAGTACATGAAAGCTGCCTAGCAAATGTTCTTTAATAAATGACTTAATGTCAGTTCAGTTCAGTTCAGTTGCTCAGTTGTGTTCAACTCTTTGTGACCCCATGGACTGCAGCATGCCAGGCCTCCCTGTCTATCAACAACTCCTGGAGCTTACTCAAACTCATGTCCATTGAATCAGTGATGCCATCCATCTCACCCTCTGTCATCCCCTTCTCCTCCTGCCTTCAATCTTTCCCAGCATCAGGGTTTTTTCTAGTGAGTCAGTTCTTTGCATCAGGTGGCTAAAGTACTGGAGCTTCAGCTTTAGCATCAGTCCTTCCAATGAATGAATATTCAGGACTGATTTCCTTTAGGATGGACTGGTTGTATCTCCTTGCAGTCCAAGGGACTCTCAAGAGTCTTCTCCAATACCACAGTTCAAAAGCATCAATGTCTTAATGACTTAATGTCATGATCATACTGCTTAACTTGTGTATTTCAGTAGTGAGAATATTTTTACTTCACCTTGTATAAGATTCCATTTGGAGTAACTGAGACTTTTAGTTGAATAAATGAAACAGTCACCCAGTAGCATGAATTAATTCAACCTTTGGTTTTCCAAGGGTGGGAGAGAAACTACACACAGAATAAGACAGAGTAATTTTGACACAGATTTTAGGTTAAACTGGTTCTGAGGGCAGCCATGCAATGAATGGGTGAGGTGTGTATGTGGGCACTGAGCGGGAAGGAGTTGACAGGTGGGCTACAGACAGGTGGGAAAGTTGGGGGGGGGATAGAGGGAGGAGGGTGCAAACTGCTTATTTAACATCCTATCTAGTGATGGCCCTGCCAAGTGGAGGGAGAAGACTCTCTTTCCTGTGATGGCCATGGCCTCCTCATGGCTCCCAAACACAAAGCTCAGCTGGGTCCCAGTTCCAACCACCTGAGCAAATGAAACAGGCTTTGGGGACCTGGCCTGAGAAGTTGACCACCCAGAGGAAAAAATGCATTCAAAGTTCCACAAGACAGACGTTCAAACAAACCTTTGGAATCTAACCAATGCAGAAATTGAACAAGGCCTAGATTAGCTTTCTCTTAGAAAGCAACTTAGTAATAGAAGCAGATTATATTTGTGCAAAGATCAGGAGTTAGGGGCTTCCCAGATGGCTCAATGGTAAAGAATCCACCTGCCAAAGCAGGAGACGTGGGTTCAGTCCCTAGGTCAGGAAGATTCCCTGGAGAAGGAAATGGCAGCCCACTCCAGTATTTTTGCCTGGGAAATCCCATGGACAGAGAAGCCTGGTGGACTACAGTCCACGGGATCGCAAAGAGTCAGACACGACTGAAACCACTGAGCACGCACTCACAGGACTCTAGAGATACAACAGGGCATTTCAGGAGAGGGAAACTGGTTGCAGTTTGAGGGTTAGGAGATATTAAAAGAAAAAAAGCACATTCCTTAAAGAGTAACACAATGACCAAACTTTCTGAACTCTAAAGCAGACATGATCCTATAGGTCATATAACATAAGAGTTGTCCCACTCTGAAGAATTTGTAGTGTGATCAGTGTATAAAAAAGAGGACTCAACTATGCCAAAAGACAAGCAAGAAAATCTGAGTAGTTTAATGCAGGCCAGTCTCCACTTCTGGAGAAGGCAACGGCACCCCACTCCAGTACTCTTGCCTGGAGAATCCCAGGGACAGCGGAGCCTGGTGGGCTGCTGTCTATGGGGTTGCACAGAGTCGGACACGACTGAATCGACTTAGCAGCTTAGCAGTCTCCCCTTCTAACACACATTTGTTGTTGTTCAGTCACTAAGTCATATCCAACTCTTCCCTACCCCATGAACGGGAGCACGGCAGGCTCCTCTGCCCTCCACCATCTCCCAGAGTTTGCTCGAATTCATGTCCATTGGTTAGATGCTACCTAACCATCTCACCCTGCGCCACCCCTTCTCCTTTTGCATTGAATCTTTCCCAGCTTCAGGGCCTTGGGCTCTTCACATCAGGCAGCCAAAGTATTGGTGCTTCAGCAAATTCATTAACAAATATTTATTAAGCCTAAGCATGTGTGTGTGTGTGATACTTAGGCACATAAGAGGTGTTCAATAAATATTTCTGAATGAATGGATGAGTGAACATCTACTGATGCTCTTCACATCAGGCAGCCAAAGTATTGGTGCTTCAGCAAATTCATTAACAAATATTTATTAAGCCTAAGCATGTGTGCGTGTGTGATACTTAGGCACATAAGAGGTGTTCAATAAATATTTCTGAATGGATGAGTGAACATCTACTGAATGTCAGGTACAATCCTGGAGCTGGGGTGTAGTCCTAAAACACACATGGTATTGATCCTCATGGGCCTTATAGTCTAGTGGGATAACAAACAAAAGTTCTATGTTTAGAAAAGAAAGTACCAGTTTCTGTTGGGGGAACATGTAGCAATTAACTTAAGCCAGAGGGTCACATAAAAATATCTCCATGGGAGGTATAAAATAAATAAGATACAAGGATGTGCCATACAACACAAGGATTATAGCCAATACTTTATAATAACTGTACAGGGAATATAATCTGTAAAAATATTAAATCACCGTATCACCTGAAATGCTGCAAGTCAGCTATACTTCAATAATACATACATAGACACATAGATGTATACGTATCTCTATGGAGCAGTGAAAGGGAAGAAGGAACAGGGCTACAGCCTAAGGCTGAACAGGTAGTACCCTGTGTCAGCCCTAGGGGGCGCCATCCACACATGAGTTGGTATGGAGGAACGCCAGGGACAGAATGGTATATGCAATGGCCTGAATGCAGGAGTGCAGCAAATGCAATCACAACTGTGGTCTAGAGAGGCAAGGGGAAAAGTCAGGAGGATGAGGCTGAGAGAATTAGACACGCCTGTCCAGAGAAGGTTAAGGATTTGGTTAACTTTATTCTAAGGTAGAGAGAAGCCATATTCCGTTTTGAGATTGGTGTTTCGGAAAGAAAATCCAACACCCCTGGTTGCAGGGTGGAAGACGTTTTGGAGATGACAAGAGTGAATACTGGGCTGAAAAATACAGTAGCCTGAGCCTCAGTGATGGGAGACACAGTCCAACTCAGAGTCAATGGGCCAGTTGATTGGCTTTGGGGATTAAGAAAAGGAAAAGAGTCAAATGTGTATAGTGGGAATGATGTGTGTGTGTGTGTGTGTGTGTGTGTGTGTGTGTGTGTGTATAAAACCTAGATATGCAAAAATTCTTTATCTTTAAAGTAAATTGAACTCTGATCCTTTCTCCTGCTCTTTTGTGGTTCTCTCTCCACACCTTTATAACCTGAGAATGTACAATAATATGAAGGGGTCCAATACCTACCCATAGAAGACACTCTGGGAGATCCTTCAAATCTCCAGCCCATACCCCTAAAATACCTGTTGTCCAAGCCATGGTTAATGGACCGCAGAGGTCTGTTACTAAAGCCAGGAGCCCCCTTGCTTAGGACAGAGCCTCCTAAGCTGTTCCCAGCAGCGATTTCTCCCTGGCCCTTACCCAAGGTAGTAACAGATGATGAGGTGACGTTTCTACTCTCAGGACCAAAACCTTGCGGACTTTCTCTTGCATGAGGAATTCCTCTTCTCCCTTCCTGTACTGGAAGGCAGTTGCTCTGTGGTTTCCCCTTTGGGACACCAGATCTCTTCAAGTATTTTTTTTTTAGGTTTCATTATTGGGATCTTGAACTTGGGTGAGAAAAAATATCACATTTTAATTTTCATAGGTATCTAACTACAGTTCATCATGTCCTTCAATTACGAATATAGGTGCAAGCCACAGTTGTGTCAGGAGTGTTTGCAACACTGTCATCAATAGGACTCACAGAGGTTTTCATATTCTGTTGTTGTAGATATCTGGAAACATAGTTTATCACATCAGTTCTTAGATATTGTATTTAACATGTTAATAAACCTACATGCTAAAAATCATAAACCTGTTTTAATATTTTGGTAATTGTATTTCTGCTGCTGCTGCTAAGTCGCTTCAGTCGTGTCCGACTCTGTGTGACCCCATAGACGGCAGCCCACCAGGCTCCCCCATCCCTGGGATTCTCCAGGAAAGAACACTGGAGTGGGTTGCCATTTCCTCCTCCAGTGCATGAAAGTGAAAAGTGAAAGTGAAGTCGTTCAGCCGTGTCCGACTCTTAGTGACCCCATGGACTGCAGCCTACCAGGCTCCTCCGTCCGTGGGATTTTTCAGGCAAGAGTACTGGAGTGGGGTGCCATTGCCTTCTCCGAATTGTATTTCAGTATATTTGATTTCCTTTAGAATACTATGCATTTTATTTTAGACATGCAAAAGCATTGTCAGTCTGCCAGAGGTGTCTTCCAAGCTTTTGACTTAAACATCTGGGGATATTTATTGAGTTGAGAAAAATTGGAGAAAAGGCAGGTTTGAGGTTGGAATGGATGGACAGAGATGATATTAGGAGTCAGATCATAATGAGGTATAGTTAAGCTCAGTTAGTCTGTGAACTCCGGAGAAGGCAATGGCAACCCACTCCAGTACTCTGGCTTGGAAAATCCCATGGACAGAGGACCCTGGTAGGCTGCAGTCCATGGGATCACTAAGAGTAGTCGGACATGACTGAATGACTTCACTTTCACGCATTGGAGAAGGAAATGGCAACCCACTCCAATGTTCTTGCCTGGAGAATCCCAGAGATGGCGGAGCCTGGTGGGCTGCCATCTATGGGGTCGCACAGAGTCGGACATGACTGAAGCAGCTTACCAGCAGCAGCAGCAGCCTGTGATCTCAATATGTTATAGTGAAATACAGAAAACTTAGCTGTAATCCAAAAATTGAACTGAAACCTTTAAACCAAAGCTAAAGTTCTGCTTAAAAATATGAAGCGCTAGCAGGGAAAATCTTTCTATTCAGGCTATGTTTATTCTAAAAGCCTCTTGTGCAGTAAATCTATTCTTTGAAATGGAATTGATTGCCCAGAAGAGCTGCTTTTCATCCTGTCAACTTTATGCTAACTAAAAGAACACAAGAGTATATATATTATTTAGAAGTAGTCATTATATTTCAGAGAAAGGCTGCATAATAACTCAACTGAGTACACTTAACTAATAATCGTAACTATGTAAATCTTGTAAAAATACACTTAGGATCAAAACAACTTGATATATTCTATATATGAACACACACATACACAGCTTTTCAATCTTTTTATTAGGCTGAAATATAAGAAATTGCTGTCTTTGGCTGAAAAATAATTGTTGAAATATAAGTTGTTTTGTGTGGGTTTCATATCGTATGACCGAAAGTTCTGGGCTAGTACCCTGGGATCTCTGATGAATTAAAAGGAAATCTCTGTTATTCATGTCAAAACAACTCAAGATCAATTCAGACTAGATAGTCAGATGCATAAATAGATGTTTTCCTTATATTTTACTGAAAGATAAATGTTGAATATGAGGGCACTATATATTCATTTCTATATATATATAATATATAATAATATATAATATATAATACAACATAATAATAATATATATAATATAATACAATATAATAATAATATATATAATTCTATCTATATATAATCATTTCAAATTTCTTGGAAACATAGACTGTTAAACCTGGTAACAACCTAGATAACTACTCAGGGAATTTAGGTAGTTAATCAAGTAAACGGCTGTTTCAATTTATTCATTTTTGGTTATGCAAATCAAGATTTTATTAAGCTGTCCACATCTCAGTCTTGGGAGCACCATGGTTGACTTTTTTTCTATTTTTTTAAGTTGAAGTGTAATTGATTTACAGTACATAGCGCTTTGATATTTTTACACATTACAAAATGATCACNAAACAACTCAAGATCAATTCAGACTAGATAGTCAGACGCATAAATAGATGTTTTCCTTATATTTTACTGAAAGATAAATGTTGAATATGAGGGCACTATATATTCATTTCTATATATATATAATATATAATAATATATAATATATAATATAATACAACATAATAATAATATATATAATATAATACAATATAATAATAATATATATAATTCTATCTATATATAATCATTTCAAATTTCTTGGAAACATAGACTGTTAAACCTGGTAACAACCTAGATAACTACTCAGGGAATTTAGGTAGTTAATCAAGTAAACGGCTGTTTCAATTTATTCATTTTTGGTTATGCAAATCAAGATTTTATTAAGCTGTCCACATCTCAGTCTTGGGAGCACCATGGTTGACTTTTTTTCTATTTTTTTAAGTTGAAGTGTAATTGATTTACAGTACATAGTGCTTTGATATTTTTACACATTACAAAATGATCACCATGGTAAGTCTAGCTGCCATCTGTCACCATACAAAGATTACAGTATCACTGACCATATTCCTCAGGCTGTGTATTATATCCTGTGACTCCTTTGTTACTGGAAGTTTCTACATCTTAATCTTGCTCACTTATTTCCCTCATCCCCAGCCCACCTCCCTCCCTCTGGTGACCGATAGGTTGTTCTCTACATCTGAGTCTGTTTCCTGTTGTGCTACATTTGTTCGTTTATTTTTTAGGTTTCCTGGTGGCTCAGAGGTTAAAGCGTCTGCCTGCAATGCAGGAGACCTGGGTTGGGAAGATCCCCTGTAGAAGGAAATGGCAACCCACTCCAGTATTCTTGCCTGGAGAATCCCATGGATGGAGGAGCCTGGTGGGATATAGTCCACAGGGTTGCAAAGAGTTGGACACGACTTGAGCGACTTCACTTTCATATATAAGCAAAATCATACAGTATTTGTCTTTCTCTGTCTGACTTATTTCACTTAGCTAATACTCTCTTAGTCCATTCCTGTTGTTATAAATGGCAAATTTTCATTCTATACTAAATGTTTCCATTTATTTCCACTGGTTATAGGACAGTCTTGAGGTCAGAGAGATCTTGATTTATCTATTTATTTGACAACCCCCTTTTGCTATCTCCTCATTAAGCCAGATACTGATAGAAGCAAACTTCAAATGATGAACAAAGCTTATCCTAACTACCTTACACAGGATTGGTTTTGTGGGACTTGGTTTTCTCTGTTATTGGGGTCAGATAAGGATAAAAGCATATGCCTCAAAGAGTTGTTAGGAGTATTAAATGAAATTCATGCATGCAAAGTGTTTAGCAAAGTGTCCAGCATACGGTACAGTTTCAGTGTGCCTAGCTATGGACATTACTGTGGACCAAACCCTCATTTTAAAGCTGAAAAAAACTTTATCACCCAAACTTTCTCATTCTGCTCACATCGCCAACTTCTCTTACCTCTGCACAGGTTTTATTCTCAGATAGCCTTATAATATGGTGGCAAAAATGGACACTAGGAGCTCTAGACTTACACTGTTCTTATGCTAATGATTCCAATGAGAAGACTGTGCCTTTGCCCAGAGATTGGTGGGTGGTGAGCAGAGTGAGGGATTAGCCTCACTTGGACTGCATAGAAAGTATTTATGAGAAAGTATTTCCAGGACTAGAAACCAAGGATCAAGGAGAGGCAGGCTAGACAGATGAGCTGTAGCTACCACAGTTCACTGTAGTGAGACAGACTGGAAAATGTGTGGAGGAAGTGGTAGGGGGTGTGTTTGCGTGCACACACGTGTGTTTGTGTACTGTGAGTCTGACTTAGGTGAAGTCTAGAGCAATGGACCAGAAACCACAAAACTGATCAGTTCCTAAAGAGAAAGAAGGCCGAATGTACACTCAGCAAAGGTCACGTTTCATATTTGCATTCAAATTCTTTCATTTTACACTCGTTTGCACAATTTCTTATTATTTACTATGAGAAGGTCCACTATAGCACTATGGATTAGAGCCACTGAATTAGGACTCCTGTGATCGCAATGATTCAGAAGAGGAAAGTGAAGAGGAAAGTGAAAAGTAAAGTGAAGTCGCTCAGTCATGTCCAACTCTTTGTGACCCCATGGACACCAGGCTCCTCCGTTCATGGGATTTTCTAGGCAAGAGTACTGGAGTGGGTTGCCATTTCCTTCTCCAGGGGATCTTCCTGACCCAGGGATCGAACCCAGATCTCCTGCATTGCAGGCAGACGCTTTACCCTCTAAGCCACCAGGGAAGCCCTTATAATTCAGAAACCCATCTCAAATCACTATTTCATGAAGATAAAGATAAGAGTTGAAGGCAGGCATAGACCTACCTAGAGATGACAAAGCAAACCAGATTTCTGTACCAGGTAGACGCAAGTGATGTATTTGCAAAGCAGCTTGTATTTGCAAAGATAGACAGGCACACCCTAAGATGAGATCCTGTAGTATGGAAGAACAGGAAAGGTAGAACTCCCTGAAGAAGATTCCATAAGAATCCGAAACTTCAAAATATGTGGGCAACAGCAGGCACTTTAAAAGTGAGTTATGGGTAAAGATGTTTTCTAGATAACAATATCCGTATTTGACTGCACTTTTAATTATCACCTACTTTGACTCTTTTCTAAGTTTACAACCTCAGTTCTCAATGACTAATGCTACTCAATAGCTTCATCCACTGATCTAAATGTGAGCTTTAAAATTGCAGTTATTAGTATGGATAGGATGGTTAAACTCATGTGTTAACTTGACTGAGCCATGAGGTGCCCAGGTATTTGGTTGAACATTATTCTAGGTGTTTTTAGATGACACTAACATTTGGCTAGGCGTACTGAGGAAAGCAGATTGACCTCTCAAATGTGGGTGCCTTCAACTGAAGTTGAAGGCCTGAATAGAACAAGAAACTGACCCTCTTGCGGTTAGAGGAGACTCCTACTGCCAGACTGCTGAGCTGGGTTACTGGTCTTTTCCAGTCTCTAGACTTAACTGAAACACGGCTCTTCTTGGATCTCGAGCTAATGGCTTTTGGACTGGAGATTGTAGCATCGCCTTTCTTGGTTCTCAGGCCTTCAGATTCATGTTGGAACGGCACCATCAGCTCTCCTGTGTCTCCAGCTTGCCAACTGCAAATCTTGGGCCTTTCAGTTCCACAATCACATGAAAGCCAGTTCCTTATAATAAACCTCTGTTGGGTCTGTTTCTCTGGATAACTCTGACTAATACAATAGCTAAATCAGTAGAAATACATACTTGTTTTTTAATGTGAGAAGAGGTGGAAAGTTAGGTTTGGACAAGCCTGAAGCTGTTTTTATGAATCTGTAATGTTGATTTTTTTTAACTTAATACTTATCTTTCACAAAAATAAATTACAGTGGGAAGGACACTGAACTGGGAGTTCAGATACCTGAGTTCTGGAGTGGATTCTCTGTTATAAACTATGTGTGAGACTTGACCAAATTACCGAGTCTTTTCAGGCTCAGGCTCCCTCACTTTAAAAGTGAAAAATTGGAATATTTTGTTTCATTAAAAACATCTAGATCCTATACTAGTCTCTGGAAGCCAGCTAAAACCAATAAGGAAAATTAGCAGCAGACACCAGCATTGTGATTATGAGATTCCCAGGTAGCAGAGTGGCTAAGAATCCACCTGTCAATTCAGGGTCACAGGAGAGGCAGGGAAGATCCCCTGGAGTAGGAAATGGCAATGCACTCCAACATTCTTGCCTGGAAAATTTCCATGGACAGAGGAGCCTAGCGGGCTACAGTCCCTGGGGTCGCCAAGAGTCAGACACGACTGAGCACACACAGCAACAACATTCGCTTGAACCATGATGGGCATGAGGAACAGCTGGTCAAGTGCAGTAAAAAAAACTGCACCAGAAGGAGGGGACGAGCTGCTGGGAGAGGGCTCCCGAGGGCCACAGCCTGAGAGGTAGCGCTCTCCTAAGCAGCAGAAGCACTGCCATCACCAGTGAGCAGGACACGCATAAAACAAGGC
>SJYR01000529.1:707364-717739 GCA_006410655.1 Kobus ellipsiprymnus | reverse complement strand
GGGTGGGCTCCAGGAGTTCTGGAAACTGCACGGATCCCCTGCAGTGGCAGGGGATGTTATGATTAACGGAGGCGTTTGCAGACAAGCTGACTCTTCAAGAAGTCTTTCTGTTTGGCAGACCAGGTGAGAAACTGAATGATAAGCATGATCGGTTCTCAATCTTCATCCTCTGCCGAACGTAAACTCCATGGAGGCAGGATTGTGTTCTGTTTCACTGCTGTATTCCCCAAAGCTAGCACTGTACCTGACACAGGGAAAGTGCAAAATCCAACCATCTGCAGGGTGGTTGGATGGATGAGTGAAGAGAGGTTATGGTTAAATCAACCCATTAACATACTTATATGTGACACACACACACACACACACACACACACACATAGACTTACACTGTTCTTATGCTAATGATTCCAATAAGAAGACCGTGCCTTTGCCCAGAGATTGGTGGGTGGTGAGCAGAGTGAGGGATTAGTCTCACTTGGACCGCATAGAAAGTATTTATGAGAAAGTATTTCCAGGACTAGAAACCAAGGATCAAGGAGAGGCAGGCTAGACAGATGAGCTGTAGCTACCACAGTTCACTGTAGTGAGACAGACTGGAAAATGTGTGGAGGAAGTGGTAGGGGGTGTGTTTGCGTGCACACACGTGTGTTTGTGTACTGTGACTCTGACTTAGGTGAAGTCTAGAGCAATGGACCAGAAACCACAAAACTGATCAGTTCCTAAAGAGAAAGAAGGCCGAATGTACACTCAGCAAAGGTCACGTTTCATATTTGCATTCAAATTCTTTCATTTTACACTCGTTTGCACAATTTCTTATTATTTACTATGAGAAGGCCCACTACAGCACTATGGATTAGAGCCACTGAATTAGGACTCCTGTGATCGCAATGATTCAGAAGAGGAAAGTGAAGAGGAAAGTGAAAAGGAAAGTGAAGTCGCTCAGTCATGTCCAACTCTTTGTGACCCCATGGACACCAGGCTCCTCCATTCATGGGATTTTCTAGGCAAGAGTACTGGAGTGGGTTGCCATTTCCTTCTCCAGGGGATCTTCCTGACCCAGGGATCGAACCCAGATCTCCTGCATTGCAGGCAGACGCTTTACCCTCTAAGCCACCAGGGAAGCCCTTATAATTCAGAAACCCATCTCAAATCACTATTTCATGAAGATAAAGATAAGAGTTGAAGGCAGGCATAGACCTACCTAGAGATGACAAAGCCAAACCAGATTTCTGTGCCAGGTAGACGCAAGTGATGTATTTGCAAAGCAGCTTGTATTTGCAAAGACAGACAGGTACACCCGTGAGATGAGATCCTGTAGTATGGAAGAACAGGAAAGGTAGAACTCCCTGAAGAAGATTCCATAAGAATCTGAAACTTCAAAATATGTGGGCAACAGCAGGTACTTTTAAAGTGAGTTATGGGTAAAGACGTTTTCTAGATAACAATATCCGTATTTGACTGCACTTTCAATTATCACCTACTTTGACTCTTTTCTAAGTTTACAACCTCAGTTCTCAATGACTAATGCTACTCAATAGCTTCATCCACCGATCTAAAAGTGAGCTTTAAAACTGCAGTTATTAGTATGGATAGGATGGTTAAACTCATGTGTTAACTTGACTGAGCCATGAGGTGCCCAGGTATTTGGTTGAACATTATTCTAGGTGTTTTTAGATGACACTAACATTTGGCTAGGCGTACTGAGGAAAGCAGATTGACCTCTCAAATGTGGGTGCCTTCAACTGAAGTTGAAGGCCTGAATAGAACAAGAAACTGACCCTCTTGCGGTTAGAGGAGACTCCTACTGCCAGACTGCTGAGCTGGGTTACTGGTCTTTTCCAGTCTCTAGACTTAACTGAAACACGGCTCTTCTTGGATCTCGAGCTAATGGCTTTTGGACTGGAAATTGTAGCATCGCCTTTCTTGGTTCTCAGGCCTTCAGATTCATGTTGGAACTGCACCATCAGCTCTCCTGTGTCTCCAGCTTGCCAACTGCAAATCTTGGGACTTTCAGTTCCACAATCACATGAAAGCCAATTCCTTATAATAAACCTCTGTTGGGTCTGTTTCTCTGGATAACTCTGACTAATACAATAGCTAAATCAGTAGAAATACATACTTGTTTTTTAATGTGAGAAGAGGTGGAAAGTTAGGTTTGGACAAGCCTGAAGCTGTTTTTATGAATCTGTAATGTTGATTTTTTTTAACTTAATACTTATCTTTCACAAAAATAAATTACAGTGGGAAGGACACTGAACTGGGAGTTCAGATACCTGAGTTCTGGAGTGGATTCTCTGTTATAAACTATGTGTGAGACTTGACCAAATTACCGAGTCTTTTCAGGCTCAGGCTCCCTCACTTTAAAAGTGAAAAATTGGAATATTTTGTTTCATTAAAAACATCTAGATCCTATACTAGTCTCTGGAAGCCAGCTAAAACCAATAAGGAAAATTAGCAGCAGACACCAGCATTGTGATTATGAGATTCCCAGGTAGCAGAGTGGCTAAGAATCCACCTGTCAATTCAGGGTCACAGGAGAGGCAGGGAAGATCCCCTGGAGTAGGAAATGGCAATGCACTCCAACATTCTTGCCTGGAAAATTTCCATGGACAGAGGAGCCTAGCGGGCTACAGTCCCTGGGGTCGCCAAGAGTCAGACACGACTGAGCACACACAGCAACAACATTCGCTTGAACCATGATGGGCATGAGGAACAGCTGGTCAAGTGCAGTAAAAAAAACTGCGCCAGAAGGAGGGGACGAGCTGATGGGAGAGGGCTCCCGAGGGCCACAGCCTGAGAGGGTAGCGCTCTCCTAAGCAGGAGAAGCACTGCCATCACCAATGAGCAGGACATGCATAAAACAAGGTGGGTGGGCTCCAGGAGTTCTGGAAACTGCACGGATACCCTGCAGTGGCAGGGGATGTTATGATTAACGGAGGCGTTTGCAGACAAGCTGACTCTTCAAGAAGTTTTTCTGTTTGGCAGACCAGGTGAGAAACCGAATGATAAGCATGATCGGTTCTCAATCTTCATCCTCCGCCGAACGTAAACTCCATGGAGGCAGGATTGTGTTCTGTTTTACTGCTGTATTCCCCAAAGCTAGCACTGTACCTGACACAGGGAAAGTGCAAAATCCAACCATCTGCAGGGTGGTTGGATGGATGAGTGAAGAGAGGTTATGGTTAAATCAACCCATTAACATACTTATATGTGACACACACACACACACACACACACACACACATACATCTTTTTGTATTATTTGGGACCTTAAAGATGGGAAACCTTGGGGCTTCCCTGGGAGCTCAGCTGGTAAAGAATCCTCCTGCAATGCAGGAGACCCTGGTTTGATTCCTGGGTTGGGAAGATCCCCTGGAGAAGGGAATGGCTACCCACTCCAGTATTCTGGCCTGGAGAATTCCATGGACAGAGGAGCCTGGCGGGCTACAGGGACTGGAAAGAGTTGGACACGACTGTGCAACTTTCACTGTCACGTTCACATGAACTGCAAAATCTTCCTGCTATCCCAGAGCACCTCTCTGTTCTTTCACATATTCTCATAAATTATTCTGCCACATTCAGAGAAAACTCCTGCATTATCAAGAAAGAATTTGATAGGGTTTATCCAAAAGCATAAGATTCATGCAGAAAACAAAAACCTATTCAAGTAACAAAGAAAAAGAATAGAACAAATGAAAATAAGAGTTATCTGTGAGCTCATACTACTTAATGGGATACAGAGTCTCAAGGAAACAAGAATAAGACAACATTCAAATGTTAAAAAAATTAATTGGCATATCTTGGGACAGAAGTGAAAAAGAAAAATAAAGCGTTCATAAATATAAAAGCCTTAATGGGAACAGCAATGCTGCCTATGTT
This sequence comes from Kobus ellipsiprymnus, assembly GCA_006410655.1. Taxonomy (NCBI): domain Eukaryota; kingdom Metazoa; phylum Chordata; class Mammalia; order Artiodactyla; family Bovidae; genus Kobus; species Kobus ellipsiprymnus. The sequence continues at coordinate 713,860 of SJYR01000529.1, read as the reverse complement.
AAAAATGCATTCAAGACATCTTGAGAAAACTAAGCAAAATGAATTGGAGAAGAAAACCGACTACAGTAGATGGGGAAAATGTAGCTTAAGAACACAGAAGGAAATTCAACAGGTGCAACACATGCTTTAAAAGACAAAAACAGATTAAAGGGAGCACAAAAATATTCCAATATGTGTCCCAAAAAAACCCTCCTGAAATAAAAGAAGGCCTGAATCTATAGAATTAAAGACACAGTATTCCAGCAGAGGACATAAATATTTACAATTACCTGTGGAAAATCTAGTACAGTTAATGGATTTCAAAGGCAAAAACAACAAAACAAGAATATCCAGACAGAGGAAACATAAAGATCTCATCTTAAAAGCAAAAGAATTGGGCTTCCCTGCCAGCTCAGTGGTAAAGAATCACCTGCCAATGCATGATACACAGGTTAGATCCCTGAAATAAATACAATTATATATTTTTAAAAAGCGAAAGAATTAAAGTGGTTTCAAACTTTCCATGTTCAGTGCTAGGAAGAACAAAGTCATGTCTTAAAAGTTCTCAGGGAAATAAAGTGTGAACCACCAAATTATATACTGAGACACACGAAGTACTTTATCTTACTGTTCACATATGCAGTAACTTTTTAAAGTACTAAGAACTGTGGAAAATACAATCCACATGAGCTTTTAAAAAATGATTATCAAACTTAAGTCAGTCAAGATATGAATGTAATTACATATAATAAAGGAACCAGCTGTAAGCATTGATGCTTTTGAAGTGTGGTGTTGGAGAAGACTCTTGAGAGTCCCTTGGACTGCAAGGAGATCCAACCAGTCCATTCTGAAGGAGATCAGCCCTGGGTGTTCTTTGGAAGGAATGATGCTAAAGCGGAAACTCCAGTACTTTGGCCACCTCATGAGAAGAGCTGACTCATTGGAAAAGACTCTGATGCTGGGAGGGATTGGGGGCAGGAGGAGAAGGGGACGAAAGAGGATGAGATGGCTGGATGGCATCACGGACTCGATGGACCTGAGTTTGAGTGAACTGTGGGAGTTGGTGATGGACAGGGAGGCCTGGCGTGCTGCGATTCATGGGGTTGCAAGGAGTTGGACATGACTGAGCAACTGAACTGAACTGAACTGAGGATTGCGAGTGCCCTAACTACATGCCAAAGGCAAATGTTAGTCTTCCCTGGAGGAAGATAATTCTAGACCTTCAATTATTTCAACATTATTTTCATATATAATATCTTGCATACAATTAAAAGTAACTGACCAAATAAAAAGGAAAGATGACTTAAATAAAAATCAAAAGAAATAACAGTAATGGAAATGGATGCACAGGAGATTCAGATACTGAGCTATCAGACAACAACTTTAAAACTTTTAATAGAAGAGATTTTTTTAAAAACCCAAAGTTGATTCTTTAAAAAGTTGGGAAACATTGATAAATCCTGGGTGAAGCTTATTAAGAACAAAGAATCAGAAATGAAGAGAGATATATCACCTGTCTCTTATACACATCTAGATTTTAAAAAGTTGGGAAACATTGATAAATCCTGGGTGAAGCTTATTAAGAACAAAGAATCAGAAATGAAGAGAGATATATCACTGCAAAGCTTACAGATATTTTTATTTTTTAACAGATATTTTTAAAACTATATCACTCACAGATATTATTAACTTTATATTCCCAAATATTCAAATTTAGAATAAATAGACAAGTTTCTAGAAAAAAATACAACTTATCAAAGTTGACACCAGAAGAAATAGAACGTCTGAATTATCCAATAAGCTTAAAGAAATTAAAAGCCATAACAAAGGCACATTGTAATTTCTCCAGACTTAACCTACTTTTTCTCCTTTAAATTCTATTTCCAGATTTTTGAGAAAGTACTTATTTTTCCAGGAATGTTTGGGGGTGTTTTTTAGTTCCTGTTTCCTCTTCACCTTATTTTACTCAACTTTCTCCAACTTTTAAGGGTTATATGTTATACTACATAGCTCTTGTGGTTATATTTCAAACCACAGGAGGACAGACCAGCTGGCAGGAAGAAGAAAAGGAGAGAGATATGGAAGAAGGAAGAAGACAAGGAGCCGTTCTGATTTGAAACCACACCCTTTGTTGCCTATTTATAGCCTCCTGACATGCAGTAGTCATGAACAGTCATAGATGATATTAAATATGAAATATATTCAGAGAAGCAATATGGAAAGCGGTTAAGGTGTGTGTGGTGGGGGGTGAGTGTGTAGTCTTGTAGTCCTTCATCAAGGTCCTTGGACATATTACTTAACCCCTCTAATTTTCAATTTCCTAATCTATGAGATAAACATCATCATGGCATACCTACCATATCATCGTAAAAATTAAACAAGAAAATACATGTCACTATATTAGTACAGAACCTAGGACATAGAAGAACTCTATGAATAGTAGCTATTGTTTATAATTATGATGGAGAAAAAATAAATTAAAATATATGTGATTTGATTTTAGGTTTTAAAATGTGTTAATGAGGAAACATCCAAAGTCTCTTTATGTTTCTTTAGTAGAAATACAAACCTTCTATACTAAGTGGGAGAAATGAGGATGGCCATTCCTGGAAGCTGTTCTGAGTTAGCCTACCTGATCTGATGGCCTATGAGTTGATCAAAACATTTGACATTTTTCTAAAGAAAAGAAAGTGAAACAATAACTTGGCCTTTCTTTTTTAAAAAAATATACCAGGGATTCTGCATCCTTGCCAGTTATCTGTAACACGGTCTGTTGAGACTGCCCAGCATTGTCTGGAATTTCCAAGTCTCAGCACTATAAAAATAATTCACTAAAACCATCCTCCAAATAATTTTATGTTATGTACTTACTTAACACTGCACTTTGGACTACAGTATGGGATGGATATGCTGGGAATTATGTTGGGTTCAGTGAGAGTTAGTCATCTCTGACTCTTTGTAACCCCATGGTTGAGAGTCCGTATAAAGCCTGTTTTGTCATAAAGACCAGCCCCTGACGTTTGAGGAATGGTGTTTATGTTCTCAAAACTTATTACCGATAATTACTGGAGCATACTGATCGCAGCGAAGAGGGCAGTTAAGAATGGCTAATGCAAATTCTGCAAAACAAGTTTACTGACGTTCCTGTTTAAACCCTCAAGAGCCCTTGAGGGACAAAAAAGTTACTTTCACAGGGAACTTTCAATTGCCTGCTCTCTGATGTCTAAACATAATAGGCTAAGTTCATTTTTTTTCCCCTTGTCTGTTGGCCAAAAGAGCACAGAAAACTGATCCTTCACTTAAAATCAAGAAAAAAAATTACATTGCTTTTGGTTAAATTCATTTTTCACCTCAAGGATTGAGCTCCAGGTCATCACATCAGAATATATATATATATATTTTAAAGTCTGAAATTCTTTCTCTGAATTTTATTGAAAGTCAATTCTGCTTTAATTATCATATGGGATGAATATTTTGGTATTAGTCTTTTTCTCTTTCAATGAATTAAAACACATAGAAGCACTATTTAAAAATCATGCCAGGAGATAATAAATGTTGAATCCTTTTCTCCAGTGATCTTTTGTTTTGTGAAACCAGCTTTTCCATATCTGAAGGTATCACTCAAAAAAGGACTTTACTGAAGTGTTTTTAATCATTCTGAATGCAGCCATCTGAATATGAGCTCCCAGATACCAGTGTGTTTGGACTTCCCATCCAGTTAGACAATTTGATTCATACTAGAAAATCATGCAGTTTCATTTTTATTGTTGTCTCAACTGAGAAGATTGTCAGGAGGCAATCTTTATTGTCCTTTTTTGTTTTAATCCAGAGAATTGTCCATAGGAGATGATTTCTGTGTAAAATATACACGGAGCAAATATGACCTCTTGCTCATGACATTTTTCCATGATCACATTGGAGATTTTTCCAGGGGTACACATTGTGTTCTGCTGCCCTTTTAGCATCATATTAAGCTTTACACCTGTCTGTGAAAGCTGAAGTGTATGTGGGAACCAGGAAGCGCTGACTCGTTGGCCATGATGACTAAAACCACCAGGAAATCCCTAGATTTTTCTTCCATAGATTTGAGTATTCAGGTTTGTCCTGCATAAGCCCTCAATTTTAGAAAATCTGTCCACACTTTTCTAACTAAGGACAGGGGAGATGGAAAGGTGGCCTATTGATGACATACGCAGCTTTACTTGGAAGAGCACGGGTTCCCTTCACCCTGCCAGTCTGCTCTGGGCCTCAAGTCACCTGTGTAAGTCCCTACAGTCATGCCTTTGGAGGAATTACAACCATAGGAAGCAAAGTGGGCATGGCTGTAACTACACTAATATTTTGATGAATCATATTTACCAAAACAACTTATTTTTAATTGAGCAATAATTTGAGTTATGGTAAAAATCAGTATATGTTTAAGAAAAACATTAAGCTTCAATTTGAAGAAATAGATAAATTTTAAGGGCAATCCTGTCTACATTTGTTTCTTACTTATTTACATCTTACTACTATAGATCACCAATAGGGTATCTTGTTTCAGATTTTAGAAGTTATTTTTTAAATCTGCATTTGTTTTATTCTCTTTCAATTATGTTTTAGTATCTTATGCATTTAAATCAATTTCCAAAAACTCCTTTGTGGTTCAGAAAGAAACATAGAATGTTAAGGCTGAGCTTAGTCCAAGAGAAATTATCATGCGAATCACACACATAATCTACAATTTTCTAGTTGTCACATTAAACTAAGTAAAGAGAAATGGGTGAAATTAATGCCAGTCATGTGTGCATGCATGTTCAGTCATGTCTGACTCTTTGTGACCCCATGGACTATGGCCCATCAGGCTCCTCTGTCATTGGGATTCTCCAGGCAAGAATACTGGAATGGGTTGCCATTTCCTTCTCCAGGAGATCTTCCCAACCCAGGGATTGAACCCAAGTCTCTTGAGTCTCTTGCAGTGTCAGGCGGATTCTTAACCACCATGCCACCTAGGAAGCCTATACATTAATATATCCTAAATCTGTAATTTTAACATGTAACCAAAATAAGGCTTATTAAGTCTTCAAAGTCCAGTGTGCATTTTACACCCAGAGCACATGCCAGTTCGTACTAGCTGCATTTTAAGGGCTTAGGAGCCACACGTTACTATGACTGTTGCGTTGGTCATTGCAGTTCTACTCTATGAAGAAACATACAGCTATCATACTCGGGGTTGAAAGAACCGCAACCCTCAACCGCGATGCCTTTGACCTTTTAATGAAAACATGACTCTTCTAGAACTACAGAGCATACTCATAGTTATAAGTAATAACAATCCAACCCTGCTCCACCTAACCACACTTTTGAAAAAATGGTTTATAACTTTTCTTTCATTACAAGTGAAATACATGTTTTCTGTAGAAAAATTAGAGAGTGCAGATTACAAAAAGAAAAATTTTTAAATCTCTAATCATACTCCTTGAGAACTTCTAACATTTTGTTGTGTATCTATTTAGAAGTTTTTTTATGTGATTTTTTAATAAAAGTTTCATAATGCATGTACTGTTTTGTAACTGCTATTTTTAACCTAATATTACATTTTAAACATCTTCTCATGTTCTTTTATGCAGCATTTAGATAAATTTTAATGGCAAAATAATATTCCATTTAGTGCATGTACCATAATTTATTTAATTGTCTTTGGACAATGCAGCTATTTACCTATCAAAAAGTTTGCTGTTACAAATGACTATTCTTTAGGCTTGTATTTTGCTCATGTTTGAAGTGAGGGAGCAGGGAACAATTTTATAGGTAATCCAAAGAATAGGAAGATAGTTGAAAATTGCAGCTATTTATGTGATAATTTTTAAAAAATTTTTATCTGAATAGTTTGAATAGTCAGTTTAGCATGCATAAAGGATCCTCATGTAACTTACAGAAAAACCAGACACATGTCTAAAGACTGAATGCATTTTAAATGCTTTTAATGCTAATGAAAGAATGACAATTACAGTCTCTTCCTTTTCTCCAAGTAGATATTCTCAAAGAAAACAGCTAAACACTATCTCTTTTATGTTATAGTTTGTTTTTTGAGTCATCATCACTTTTGCAATGAAAACATAAATCCAAACTCATTTCATTTTCTGAATAGTCAGGGAAGCTAAAGATCGAAAGGGTAATTTCCTGAATGTAAAATATATACTTCAAGTGTCTCATTTTCAGGGTGTGGGAAAAAGCAAAAAAGAAATATTATTCTCCATACATGAAAAAAAGAACCTGAGGCTCAGAGAGTTTATTTTACCTAAAGTCACAGAGATAGTTGCAGAAGGCAGTAGCACCCCACTCCAGGACTCTTGCCTGGAAAATCCCATGGACGGAGGAGCCTGGTGGGCTGCAGTCCATGGGGTGGCTGAGGGTCGAACACGACTGAGCGACTTCACTTTCACTTTTCGCTTTCATGCACTGGAGAAGGAAATGGCAACCCACTCCAGTGTTCTTGCCTGGAGAATCCCAGGGATGGGGGAGCCTGGTGGGCTGC
>SJYR01000529.1:692494-704354 GCA_006410655.1 Kobus ellipsiprymnus | reverse complement strand
AAATACACAGACTTCCTGTCAGAAATGACACAGGCTGGAATGCAACAGAATGACATCTTTAAGTACTGAAAGAAAGAAAAAGCTGTTAACCTATCATTTTATGCCCAGTGAAAATATCTTCCTATATTAAAGTCAGAGTAAAGACTTTTTCTGATAAAAGCAAAACCATTGCTCACAGACCTGTGCTAACAACAAAAGCAACACATTAAAGAGAATTCTTTAGGTGGAAAAAAATATGTATAAAATGGAAATTAGGATCTACATAAGTGAAGAGCAGTTGAAGTGGTGTGGAGGAAGAATGCAGTTTGAAATCCATGTGTGACCGTTAAGATCCAAGCAGCACAGAAAGGAGAATTAACTCATTCAAAAATCGTAACACCTGAAATGCAAATTAGGAATGGGAAGAACTTATTTTTTGATCATTTTTCAAATAAAATTATTTTTCTTCTCCTTAACAACAGGAACATAACACATACACATGCAGACACATACACACATCTCCTTCAAAAATATCTGATCCTTGCTTTTAACACTTCTGAATAGAATATACAGATGATAAAACATATGCATAATATCTCTCTGATGTCTCACTCATTGTCCTGACTGGTTTAAAAATTTCTTAAGCCAACAGTCTTTTCTCCCTGGATAAAATTCACTGATGCTACGTTGAAATTTTATTGAAAGATGGTGAACTTAATGAACTGCCAGTTTGCAGTGTGGCTACCAGAAAAAGAGAAAAAAAAGGTTAATGTTGCCCTCTGCTAAAGCCTGCAATGGCATGTTTAAGGAAAGCTACTTTTCAAACACTGGACAGATGACAGGTATCACTAAGCTGCTTTTATCTGGAGTACAAACTGAAGGCCAGCTATGTTTACAGGCATCATTTTATAGAAGACCTAATACATTATAATACGCCACCTCATGCAAAGAGTTGCCTCATTGGAAAAGACCCTGATGCTGGGAGGGATTGGGGGCAGGAGGAGAAGGGGACGACAGAGGATGAGATGGCTGGATGGCATCACTGACTCTATGGACATGAGTTTGAGTAGACTCTGGGAGTTGGTGATGGACAGGGAGGTCTGGCGTGCTGCAATTCATGGGGTCGCAAAGAGTCAGACACGACTGAGCGACTGAACTGAACTGAATACATTATAATTCCTGACATTCACCCAGTGTTGTGCCATATATAATTCACTTTTCATTTCTCCTCATAATAACTCAGTGAGAAAAGGGGATAACATTATCATCCTTCTTTGGCTAAGATTCAGAACTCCCTGACTCCCAGTCCATCACCCTGCTTCCTTCACTTACTCTTTTAATCCTTCAGATTCTGTGACAAATTATAGCCTTCAGGTTTCAGCTTGAATCAGCTCCTCAGAGAGGACTTCTTACATAACTTGCAGAGATCTGGGCTCTTCTTTCATCACACTAACAGTGATAATAATATAGTGACTTAACGATTATTAATAAATAGATCTTTTCAAGTCTAGCTCCCTCACCGGTCTTAGCTTGAAGAAGGCAGGGCTCCATCTGAGTTGCTTAATCACTGCACTCCCTGCACCACGTATGGTGCCTGGCACATGGCAAGCACTCAACACCCGTATGACACTACTTCACAACAAACAAGAGAGTCTATGGTTATGTAGTTTCAGGACTCCACAAAGTGACGGATAGGGGAGCCTGGTGTGCTGCAATCCATGGGGTCACAAAGAGTGGGACAAAATTCAGCGACTGAACCACAAGTGTGTATGTACTTTACAGTGGAAGGCTTGAAGGAAACCGGGCTGCTATTCCTTTATTTTATGAACTTAAGTCACTCGACCTTTCTTCGGATTATTCATCCACAAAGTAACAAGGTTTAGACAAATATATAAGTTTTAAGCAGTGCTCCTCAAAGCCTTAAGTGTGCCCTGAGGGTTGAGGAAGAGTGTTAAAGGGAATTATTATTTTTTTTTCTTTTATTTGCATACCAAGTAATTCAACCACACAAAGTTGACAACAGTCCAAGGATCTATGATAAAATATTCCCAATAATACTGAGGCTGCCCGGTCATGCTCCCTGGTGAATTAGGGACAAAAGGGAGTAAAATTTTAAAGTAACACATAGTGGAACATAACAGAGGTATATACAATCTCTTAAGGGAAATAGAATGAGCAGTATGGCTGAAGAAAATATCCATCAGGCAGAGAACTGGTCAGCCATAAACACAGAGAAAAGTGGAATCACGCATGAGAACTGTGGGACTTCCCCTCTAGTCCGACAAGTGAACGCCAAGTGCTGTGATCCCATAGAGAAGGCCCTCCCTTGGAAGAAGTGGTGATGTTACGCTGTCTTACCCTGAGAGCATTAAGAAAATGATTTCAACTCCTTGTTTTGATTGATTTCATGTTTTCTTCAAAAAAATCTCCTCTGTCCTGGGTCCCCATAGTGTCTGCTCCCATGAAAAACTGGGCTTTGGTGTCATGAGAATTCCGGCCCGTGTGACAGCTGTAGTCATCATCGATTAATAAATTGGCAAACTGGTTTGTATGTTTTCATGTCTTTTAAAAGACAAATCTAGTGTTCACTACATGCCAAATGTTGTTCTGAGTGTTTCTAATAATTTATTAAATCTTCATGGCAACCCTATGAGGCAGCATGGTTATCATCATCTACATTTCATACTTTGCAGAGCAGCAATAGAGTACACAAAGAATCTGATGCCTTTTGCCTGTGATTAAAACCCTGCTCTCCTACTGAACAGCTGTGTGGCTTTTAGCAAGTGATTTAACCTTCTTGTATCTCAGATTATTATATAAAAAAGGGGAAAATAATATTACCTAACTCACAGAGCTGTTACAATGATGTAATAATAAATATGAGACACGTTCATAGTGCCTGGCACAGTTCGAGCTATGTAGTGCTGTGCTTAGTTGCTCAGTCATGTCTGACCCTTTGCAACCCCATGAACTATAGCCCGCCAGGCTCCTCTGTCCACAGGGATTCTCCAGGCAAGAATACTGGAGTGGGTTGCCATGCCCTCCCCCAGGGGATCTTCCCAACCCAGGGATTGAACCCAGGTGTCCCTCATTTCAGGTGGATTCTTTACCATCTGAGCCACCAGGGAAGCCTAAGAATACTGAAGTGGGTAGCTTATATCTTTTCCAGGGGAACTTACCACCCAGGAATTAAACCAGGGTCTCCTGCATTGCAGGTGGATTCTTTAGCAGCTGAGCTACCAGGGAAGTCCAAAGCTATGTAGATATTTATCCTTTTCAGTTTAGATCCTTGTATTAGTCTGGATCCTTCAGAGAAATAGAATACACAGAGAGAAAGAGAGACATAGAAAGAGAGAGGAGGGTTTTCTACAATAAGCTCACATGATCATGGAGGCTGAGAAGTCTAAGACCTGAAACCAGAAAGCTGGGAACACAGGAGAGCTGATGGTACATTACCAGTCTGAGTACAAAGACCTGAGAATCAGGAGAGCTTCTGGGTAAGATCCAGTTAAGTTCGAATCCAAAGGCAGAGGAAGACCAAGTCCCTGCCACTGCAGACGGACAAGCCGAGAGAGACTTCTCTCTTGTACGGCCTTTTTTTCTACTCTAGCGTTCAGAGAATTAGATGAGGTCCATCCACACTGGAGAGGGAAACCTACTTTACTCAACCTACTAATTCAAATGTTTACCTCATCCAGAAATACCCTCACAGACTCACCCAGAATAATGTTTAACCAAATATCTAGGCACTCTATGGCCCTGTCAAGTTGACAGATAAAGTTAAACTTCACCCTTGGGTTTAAAAATATGCATTTTTATATGACCTTGCATTTCTCCAAATCTATTAGCAAGTAAAATTACCAATCAAGATTGTGATATACATACCCATCTACCAGTCTGGCTAAAATGTAAAAGATGGGTAATACCAGGTGTTGGCGAGGACGTGAAGGTAACTGGAACTCCCATCTGTCACTGGTAGAAGGGAGCACAGCACAGTCACTTTTGAAACCAGTGGCGTTTGTTATTATATTTGCCTACGATTCACAAATCCCATTCCTAGGAATTCAGCTAAGAGCAGTGATTGTATATGCTCATAAAAAGTTTGCACATGGATGTTCATAGAAACTTTAACCATAAAAGCCCCAAATTGGAAAAATATCAGAAAATGAACAAAAAATGGTGCATGTTCATAATTAATGAAAAAAAGAATAATATGTGCAACGATGTGAATGAATCTCAAAAACATTATGTTGAACAAAAGAAGCCAGATAGAAAAAAAAAAAGGGGGCCAATGTGGAGAAATCTGTATGCAGGTCAGGAAGCAACAGTTAGAACTGGACATGGAACAACAGACTGGTTCCAAATAGGAAAAGGAGTACGTCAAGGCTGTATATTGTCATCCTGCTTATTTAACTTCTATGCAGAGTACATCATGAGAAACGCTGGACTGGAAGAAACACAAGCTGGAATCAAGATTGCCGGGAGAAATATCAATAACCTCAGATATGCAGATGACACCACCCTTATGGCAGAAAGTGAAGAGGAATTCAAAAGCCTCTTGATGAAAGTGAAAGAGGAGAGAGAAAAAGTTGGCTTAAAGCTCAACATTCAGAAAACAAAGATCATGGCATCTGATCCCATCACTTCATGGGAAATAGATGGGGAAACAGTGGAAACAGTGTCAGACTTTATTTTTCTGGGCTCCAAAATCACTGCAGATGGTGACTGCAGCCATGAAATTAAAAGATGCTTACTCCTTGGAAGAAAAGTTATGACCAACCTAGATAGCATATTCAAAAGCAGAGACATTACTTTGCCGACTAAGGTCTGTCTAGTCAAGGCTATGGTTTTTCCAGTAGTCATGTATGGATGTGAGAGTTGGACTGTGAAGAAGGCTGAGCGCCAAAGAATTGATGCTTTTGAACTTGTGGTGTTGGAGAAGACTCTTGAGAGTCCCTTGGACTACAAGGAGATCCAACCAGTCCATTCTGAAGGAGATCAGCCCTGGGATTTCTTTGTAAGGAATGATGCTGAAGCTGAAACTCCAGTACTTTGGCCACCTCATGAGAAGAGTTGACTCACTGGAAAAGACTCTGATGCTGGGAAGGATTGGAGGCAGGAGGAGAAGGGGATGACAGAGGATGAGATGGCTGGATGGCATCATGGACTCGATGGACTTGAGTCTGAGTGAACTCCGGGAGATGGTGATGAACAGGGAGGCCTGGCATGCTACGATTTATGGGTCGCAAAGCGTCGGACACGACTGAGTGACTGAACTGATCTGAACTGAATGTATGATTACATCTATGTGAAGTTAACAAAGAGAGCAATGTTTTTGTTTTTTCAACTTTTTAATTTGTTTTGGAGTATAGCCAACTAACAATGCTGTAATGGTTTCAGATGGACACCAAAGCGATTAGCCATATGTATAACATATATCCCTTCTCCTCCAAACTCCCCTCCCATCCAGGCTGCCACCTAACATTGAGCAGAGTTCCCTGTGCTATACCGTAGGTCCCTGTTGGTTATCCACTTTAAACAGCATATCGATCCCAGCTCCCTAACTGTGCCTTTCCCTTGTTCTTCCACGCTGGCAACCATAAGTTTCTTCTCTAAGTCCGTGAGTCTGTTTCTGTTTTATGAATAAGTTCATTCGTATCATCTCAACAAAGAGAGCAATTCTGCAGTTATCTTCTGAGAGGGGTGGGGTTACTGATTGGAAGGGGGCACAAGATAACTTTCTTGGATGATAACAGAGGTATTCTGAGTTTTGACCCAGGTTCGGGGTCCATGGATATATATGTACAGTATAAGTATACTGGCCTATACTTAATGAAATACAATTTAATATTGTAAGGCAAGGCAAACAAATGTTAACATTAAAATTTTCTCTGCCCTTTGGTCTCTTCCCTCCTCTCTTGTGCATGGTGTGTCTGTATTATACGTTAACCAGACCTCCCAGTGGTAGAAATAACTGCTCAATAGTAAAATCAATTTTCTCCTTCTGGTCCCAGTCATGTAACTCCTTAGAAGATAACATTCCTTTCGCAGTCCTAGAAGGAATCGCAGTGACTCACCACTTGCCTGTGTGTGCAGGCATCTCTGGTGAACTTTATGTACAGTGCCAATGGACCATTTCCCTTAAAGATAGTGATTGGCATACAATAGACCAGTCGTATGACATGGGGAGATACTGAGCCACACCTAAGGAGAGTTCTTAGCTTAAATACTTAACTGATGACCTGTTAAAGTTACTAGTCATACTACTTGTATTCTGCCTAATTTTATAAGGTTATTATTTCTTACATTACCAAATGTGTGACTGAGACTCAGATAAAGTTAATGATGATTAGGCAACTTGAAACCTGATTGATCAAATATATAATTCTATGAGATCAATTGTTGTAATAATATAACTAAATATGGGAAGAAGGAACCAGAGGGAACAATTTCCTGGATTCTTCAGACCAATAAATTGGGCTTCCCTGGTGGCTTAGATGGTAAAGAGTCTGCCCACAATGTGAGAGACCCAGGTTCAATCCCTGGGTTTCCTTTTCCCTGGAGAACTAAATGGAAACTCCCTCCAGTATTCTTGCCTGGAAAATCCCATGGATGGGAGGAGATACGGGTTCAATCGCTGGTATTCTTTTCCCTGGAAAAGGAAATGGCAACCCACTCCAGTATTCTCCATGGGAAAATCCCACGGACAGAGGAGCCTGATAGGCTACAGTCCATCAGGTCGCAAAGAGTCGGACACGACTGAGTGACTGACACTTTCCTTCACTTTTTGTATCAGTAAGATATCTAGGTAGTCAGCAATAGGTAGTCCAGAGACTACTGTTGACAGGGCCTAATCCAGTAATAGTACACTGAATGGCGTATCAATTAAGTCTTCACCTGAGCTGGGGATGAGCATTCCTAGCACCGTGGGACAAATTGCTCATGAAATGCCTCCCAAACATTGGTTTGAAATTACGACCAAAAGGGAAGAAAAATAAAGAAGGTTGTCCACTAGCCAGATCTGCAAGCATCAAGTCATTAGCAGCCGCTGACCTGCAGTACACTTTGAAAGGATTTCACAGTGAAGATCAAGATCAGGTACTCTGTGCTTTGGGAAAACCAGCAGAACAGACCTTCAGATAGCTGGGTATTTTAGGAGAAATTTTTTATGAACCTGGATTCTTGCATCTTCCCATTAGAAAAGCACTAAGCTATTAACTAAGATGTCTCTTCCTTCTGACTAACAGCAACTTTCTACTGAGATGTGTGTTTGACTGCATGTAACTCTTCACCAAAACCATATGTATACCAGCCTCCCACTTCACCTCTGCAGAGCAGTTCTCAAAGCTCTCTGAGAGACTGTCTCCTGGGTTATAATCCTCAGACTGGCTCGAATACAATCTTCCATTTCATTCTTAGACTATTAATTTTTTTCATTGACAAGCTGGTATATCTTAAGTATCTAAGTAGACATTCAAGATATATGCCTCTTACTAAGCTGAGCACCGAAGAATTGATGCTTTTGAACTGTGGTGTTGGAGAAGACTCTTGAGAGTCCCGTGGACTGCAAGGAGATCCAACCAGTCCATTCTAAAGGAGATCAGTCCTGGGTGTTCTTTGGAAGGAATGATTCTAAAGCTGAAACTCCAGTACCTTGGCCACCTCATGTGAAGAGTTGACTCATTGGAAAAGACTCTGATGCTGGGAGGGATTGAGGGCAGGAGGAAAAGGGGATGACAGAGGATGAGATGGCTGGATGGCATCATGGACTCGATGGACGTGAGTTTGAGTGAACTGCGGGAGTTGGTGATGGACAGGGAGGCCTGGCGTGCTGGGATTCATGGGTTTGCAAAGAGTCAGACACGACTGAGTGACTGAACTGAACTGAGACATAAATTATACTTCTGAAAAATTTCAGTACAAAAGTATCCTATGTAATGAAATAAAACAAAATTAAATATGTATTTTTTAACCTGGAAAACAAGCATTATGAACAGAAAACTGTCTCCCAGATGATATAAGCTGAACAGTTTCCATAAGCCAGATCTGTCAGGCCATTGTTTGGGTCCTAAGTCTCAGATCACAAAAATTAAAGCCCCAGTGAAAACTATCACAAAATGATGGCTCACAAGTGCCTGTGGAATCTGGGTGTTGGGGTTTCACACCTTGTGTTGTAGGCATCCCCTGGTATTTTTGTACTCTTTGTAAATAATGACACATCAACACTGACTAAAATTCCAACCTACCACCAAAAACAGAAAACACAACATGGTACAGATTACAATTTCACACTAAAAACACAGTCTATGTCTAAGGAGTCTCAGTGCATAATCCTTCTGGGTCTGCATCCCTGATTTTGTCCCCTGTGCTTGCTGCACGCTCTCACAACTCATTCAGTTCAGTTCAGTTGCTCAGTTGTGTCCGACTCTTTGCGACCCCATGAATTGCAGCACGCCAGGCCTCCCTGTCCATCACCAACTCCTGCAGTTCACTCAAACTCACGTCCATCGAGTCTGTGATGCCATCCAGCCATCTCATCCTGGGTCGTCCCCTTCTCCTCCTGCCCCCAATCCCTCCCAGCATCAGAGTCTTTTCCAATGAGTCAACTCTTCGCATCAGGTGGCCAAAGAATTGGAGTTTCAGCTTCAGCATCATTCCTTTCAAAGAAATCCCAGGGCTGATCTCCTTCAGAATGGACTGGTTGGATCTCCTTGCAGTCCAAGGGACTCTCAAGAGTCTTCTCCAACACCACAAGTTCAAAAGCATCAATTCTCTGGCGTTCAGCCTTCTTCACAGTCCAACTCTCACATCCATACATGACCACAGGAAAAACCATAGCCTTGGCTAGACAGACCTTTGTTGGCAAAATAATGTCTCTGCTTTTGAATATGCTATCTAGGTTGGTCATTACTTTTCTCCCAAGGAGTAAGCGTCTTTTAAGTTGAAAAAAAAAAAAATAGTGGTAAAAATAAAAATAGTGGTAAAACACACTCACCAAGGGGAATTTCTTCTCAGCAAAGTAAAAACAATGGGCAATGAAAAATGTCATTTTATATTGTCCAGTTTATAGTCTACAACTTCACAATATATAAGTATCTGGATTATTTGCACAAGTTCTCTCTTTTCGTCCTTTCCAATACTCTTTATGGTCACACTTGGCATAGCTCAAAAAATTATCAGTTGATTGAAACAAATATTTTAAGAAAAATGAGCTTTCAGAGGATCTACTATATGACATAGTGCCCATGGTTAACAATAATGTGTTGGTAACTGAAGATTTGTTTAGCAGGTTGATCACATTAAGTGTTCTTACCACACACACACACACACACGTGCACATGCAACAAAGAAAAAACAATAAAAAAAAGGGGGACACAGGAAATTTTGAAGGTGACAGAGATGTCTATTACCTTTATTGTTGTGGTTCCATGGGTGTGTGAAATCCATATGGGTCCATGTGTCTAAACTCACCAACTGTATACCTGAACTACATATAGTTTTGTTCTATGTCAGTTGTGCATGCGTGCATGCGAAGTCGCTACGGTCATGTCTGACTCTTTGTGACCCTATGGATGTAGCCTGCCAGGTTCCTCTGTCCATGGGATTCTCCAGGCAAGGATACTGGAGTGGGTTGTCATGCTCTCCTCCAGGGGATCTTCTCAACCCAGGGATGGAACCCACAATCTCTTATGTCTTCTGCATTGGAATAAGGGTTCTTTACTATTAGCACCACCAGGGAAGCCCTATATATCAATTACATCTACACAAAGCTGTTAAAAATAGTTAATCTAATTCTGAATAAAAGATATTCTTTCTCCTAAAAATTTTTTAATTGAAAAAAAAATTTAAAAAGAGCCCTTGAAATGCAGATGATGAGGGAATTCCCTGGCAGTCCAGTGGCTAAGACTCTCACTTTCACTGCTAGGGCTGGGGTTCAGCCCTGTGTTGGAGAACTAAGATCACACAAGCCACATGGTATAGCTGAAAAAAAGGAAAACAAGAAAGAAATGCAGATGCTGATATTAAACAAACAAGCTCCTGGTTCAGAGTCACAAAATATTCTCGGCCTGATTCCCAAGAGACGGAAAATGTGACACCCAAGTGGGAAGCTTGGTGTTTCTGGACCACACAAGCTCAGCCGTGGCAAAGATCAGCAGGGATTCTCAACTCAGACGATTCAGTCTGGCTCATCTGCTCATACTTCACATTCTTTGTCAAGTAAGGGGTGTAGTGGGACAAGTGAAGCATTTATTAAAAACCCACACCCACATGTACACATCTACCCACAACTCTGTAGGTATGAGTCCAGAAACCTTGTAAAACACAAGATGCTGGAATGTTGATTGAATTTACATGTTGATAAAATTTCAGTGAAATAAGCCTACTATCCTTTAAGATTACCGTGAAAAATCTAATTGAACAATCTGTTTTTGTAGGAACATAGAGAACATAGAGAACTATCCGCTGTCTTTAGTAGCATTAACCAGAATTCCCTCCTCCATTGCTTGCTATTGCAAGAGTACTTAAAACTGAATCCTATTCAGCAAAAAAGAAAAAATCTGTAAGTCAATCAATGGCATTTCACATGCATTTCTATTTCTGCATTACAGCTTCCAAATGCAGATATTTGAGAAATATAAATCTTGTAAAGCACAAAGGAAATATTTGACTAAGTCACATTCTCACTGATCATTCTTGGTTAAATAAGTCTTAGAAAAATAAATTATATCATTAGCTTAAATATTTATTTTCTCTTGTAATTTCCATATCCTAAAGCCAACCTGTTTAACTGTTAAATGTACACACTCCATTTAGGGTACAAAACTATAGGTGTAAACTTTTTTCCCCCAATGAGTTATATGTGATACTTTAGTCATTAATAGTAAATATGGATACTATTTGTACAAGTAAGCTGAGTTTCTTCATTATATTTTAGAGAATAATAATTGTCTTATTTTGAACCCTTAAAAACAAAACAAAACAACAAAAAAAGAAAAGCAGAGTCTCTTCAGTAGCTGGTGTGTTTTCTTAAAAAATAAACACTATTTGGATGCTAATCCTTTGGACAATAGTATAACACCTTGGAGCTTTTCTAATGTTTTTGTCTAAAGAATACTTCTTAGATACATATTTTTCTCTCCAAAAATATTTAAAGTGTATTCTGAAAGTAAAATATTTTGGCCAAATACAATCATTTGCTTTTTTTCTCTCCCATCTGCTTTTAAAGAGGTCATATCACAGTGTCACAAGATTCTTTGAATAAAGCTCTGCTTTTGCATAAATAGACAATGGGAAGAACATCCAGCTGTATGTCCTTGGTGAAGGGACAAAAAAGAGAAAGAAGTTGGTGATAAACATGTATCAGTTAGCTCTAGTCACAAAATTCAGTTCAGTTGCTCAGTAATGTCCAACTCTTTGCGACCCCATGAATTGCAGCACACCAGGCCTCTCTGTCCATCACCAACTCCCGGAGTTCACTCAGACTCATGTCCATTGAGTCAGTGATGCCATCCATCTCTCGTCCCCTTCTCCTCCTGCCCTCAATCCTCCCAGCATCAGAGTCTTTTCCAATGAGTCAACTCTTCACATGAGGTGGCCAAAGTACTGGAGTTTCAGCTTCAGCATCAGTCCTTCCAATGAACACCCAGGACTGATCTCCTTTAGAATGGACTGGTTGGATCTCCTTGCAGTCCAAGGGACTCTCAAGAGTCTTCTCCAACACCACAGTTCAAAAGCATCAATTCTTTGGCACTCAGCTTTCTTCACAGTCCAACTCTCACATCCATACATGACCACAGGAAAAACCATAGCCTTGACTAGATGGACCTTTGTTGGCAAAGTAATGTCTCTGCTTTTGAATATGCTATCTAGGTTGGTCATA
>SJYR01000529.1:673744-692148 GCA_006410655.1 Kobus ellipsiprymnus | reverse complement strand
AAAATAAAGTCTGACACTGTTTCCACTGTTTCCCCATCTATTTCCCGTGAAGAAATGGGACCAGATACCATGATCTTCGTTTTCTGAATGTTGAGCTTTAAAGCCAACTTTTTCACTCTCCTCTTTCACTTTCATCAAGAGGCTTTTTAGTTCCTCTTCACTTTCTGCCATAAGGGTGGTGTCATCTGCATATCTGAGGTTATCGATATTTCTCCCTGCAATCTTGATTCCAGCTTGTGTTTCTTCCAGCCCAGCATTTCTCATGATGTACTCTGCCTATAAGGTAAATAAGCAGGGTGACAGTATACAGCCTTGATGTACACCTTTTCCTATTTGGAACCAGTCTGTTGTTCCATGTCCAGTTCTAACTGTTGCTTCCTAACCTACATATAGGTTTCTCAAGAGGCAGGTCAGGTGGTCTGGTATTCCCATCTATCTCAGAATTTCCCATAGTTTATTGTGGTTCACACAGTCAAAGGCTTTGGCATAGTCAATAAAGCAGAAATAAAGTTTTTCTGGAACTCTCTTGCTTTTTTGATGATCCAAAGGATGTTGGCAATTTGATCTCAGGTTCCTCTGCCTTTTCTAAAACCAGCTTGAACATCTGGAAGTTCATAGTTCATGTATTGCTGAAGTCTGGCTTGGAGAATCTTGAGCATTACTTTACTAGCGTGTGAGATGAGTGCAATTATGTGGTAGTTTGAGCATTCTTTGGCATTGCCTTTCTTTGGGATTGGAATGAAAACCAACCTTTTCCAGTCTTGTGGCCACTGCTGAGTTTTCCAAATTTGCTGGCATATTGAGAGCAGCACTCTCACGGCATCATCTTTCAGGATTTGAAATAGCTCAACTGGAATTCCATCATCTCCAAGAGATTTGTTCATAGTGATGCTATATATATATATATATATATATATATATATATATATCCCTGTGTCAGGAAGACTCCCCTAGAGGAGGAAATGGCAACCCACCCCAGTATTATTGCCCAGAAAATTCTCATGGACAGAGGAGCCTGGCAGGTTACATTCCATGAGGTTGCAAGAGTCTACAACTGAACACACACATGCCCAGGTGGCTCAGTGGGTAAAGAATACGCCTGCAATGCTGGAAATGCTGGAGAAGTGGGTTCAATCCCTGGGTCAGGAAGACCCCCTGGAGGAGGGCATGGCAACCCATTCTAGGATTCTTGCCTGGAGAAACCCATGGACAGAGGAGCCTTGTGGGCTACAGTCTACAGGGTTGCAAAGAGACACGAGTGAAACTACTGAGCAGCATATATATATATATATATATATATATATATATATGTATGTATATATATTTCAAGACTCACTATTTAAGTACAATTATATAGTGGGTCTTGAAATCAAGCGGATTCCAGTCACTTTCTTCCACTTCTGTGGGTGACTTGTATATTACTCTCTCTCTAACACAGTGAAATTAAAAAAATGGAGTAATGTAATAAGAAGATCCTTGCTCTAAAAATAATCATTTAGTATTTCCCCACAAAATAATGAGATGAAAATGGCCTTGGTTAAGTCAAAGTCACTGCAAAATTGCCATAAGTCAAACTTATGGCAATTTGTATGATAAGCGAACCAGTTAGAGGAATTTTTTTTTGGACAATATGCTCTGGTCATGAAATGGTTACTGCACATTTTTAGAAAACCTAGTTCATATGTTTATCTACTTCCCAAAGACCTTTGCATTCTAGTATTTTAATATATGCCTTGGGTGTTTATTAATAGGCACTTTGGAAAATCATTCAGGCCACTGGCTTCCTTCATTTTAGTGACGGGAAATAGTAATTTACTAAATAGCAACTCATTAATGTGAAAGAGTTAATGGAAAGACTATGTTATGCATTTTGATAATCTACTTCAATAAATATAAGCACATAATGATGATTATTTAGAAATATAAGCAGCAACAGTAAATCTAAATAAAGCCATTATTTACAAAGTTATGGCCAGTAATATTTTCCCACATATTGTTAGGATGAAAATGATTTTCTTGTCTTTTTATTCTAGATTGTTGATCATTTATAATTAAGGAGAGAAGAAAATCATTTCCGAGGAAGTCCAAAGAAAAGAACTTGGACGAAGGATGATGATAGCTGTTCTTTGCCCTTGAAACTGTTCTGGGTGTTATGAAGTGATCTCTTCCCTTTCTGTTTACTTTACTCACAAGACAAAGCATTCTTGGCATCACCGTATTGGTGGGTCTCCATTGCTTTTGCTGCATAAACAGTTTCCCGGTGAGAAGGGATGTGAAATATTGCAGGGGTGAGGGAGACATACAGCAGATGATTTCTTTCCTGGAACCAATCTGAATGAAGACTCAGAGACGAGAGGAAGAAGAGCAGCTACCAAAAAGAGGCAACGAGAGAAAGAAAGTGAGCAGATGAGAAGTACAGACACCAAAATTATCTTGGGACGAGATGAGAAGAAGCTGAAGATTTGTCATTTTCGCTGTTACCATTTTCTGTTGTATTTTAAATCTTGGAGCTTTTATGGAGGAGGTACACACACTTTTCATATAATGGCTTGGAGAAAATTTGTTAGTTTAATGTACCTGTTCCTCACTGGCCTTTTTTAGTCCATCTTTTCTTTAGTACTGAAAAGACTCATAGGCAAAAGAAACAAAACTCTTTATAAGTGCAGTTGTGAATTCTAATTATTTTTCAAGTTTATTCTGTTATTTTAGCCATGGAATAGCTGTATATTTGTATCCATCTTTTAATTGAATGTATAGTCTTTCTTTCAGTTTTCACTGAGTTGCCTAATTTACCACTCTTTGAGGTTTTTGGAGTCCTTTTTCATACTTTTAGGGCCTGAAGTTTGCTTCCAACAAGAGTGTTCCTCAATCTAGCAGAAGTTAGCCATTGCTCAATAACCATGGATAAGTCATGGAATGATTTTTCCTTGATATCTCAGTCATTTCAATCATATACAGAGCTTAGAATTTCAGCAAACATCTTCTGATGCTCTGTGGACAGCCCTCAACCACTTGCTCAAAACAAGCCAGTCATCTAAGTTGCTTCCATGTCCTAGCTATTGTAAATAGGGCTGCAAAGAACATTGGGGTACATGTGTCTTTTTCAATTCTGATTTCCTCAGGGTATATGCCCAGTAGTGGGATTGCTGGGTCCTATAGTAGTTTTATTCTTAGTTTTTTAAGGAATCTCCATACTGTTCTCCATAATGGTTGTATCAGTTTGCATTCCCACCAAGCATGTAAGAAGGTTCTCTTTTCTCCATACCCTCTCTGGCATTTATTGTTTGTAGACTTTTTGATGATGGCCATTCTAACTGGTGTGAGATGATATCTCATTGTATTTTTAACTCGTATTTCTCTAATAATGAGCAATGTTGAGCATCTTTTCATGTGTTAATTCACTATCTGTATGTCTTCTTTGGAGAAATGTTTGTTTAGGTCTTCTGCCCACTTTTTGATTGGGTTGTTGTTTTTCCAGTGTTGACCTGCACGAGCTGCTTGTATATTTTACAGATTAATTCTTTGTCAGTTGTTTCATTTGTTATTATTTCTCCCCATTCTGCAGGTTGTCTTTTCACCTTGCTTATAGATTCCTTCATTGTGCAAAAGTTTTAAAGTTTAATTAGGTCCTGTTAGTTTATTTTTGTATTTATTTCCACTACTCTAAGAGATGGAACAACAGACTGGTTCCAAATAGGCAAAGGAGTACGTCAAGGCTATATATTGTCACCTTGCTTATTTAACTTATATGCAGAGTACATCATGAGAAATGCTGGACTGAAAGAAACACAAGCTGGAATCAAGATTGCAGGGAGAAATATCAATAACCTCAGATATGCAGATGACACCACCCTTATGGCAGAAAGTGAAGAGGAACTAAAAAGCCTCTTGATGAAGGTGAAAGAGGAGAGTGAAAAAGTTGGCTTAAAGCTCAACATTCAGAAAACAAAGATCATGGCATCTGGTCCCATCACTTCATGGGAAATAGATGGGGAAACGGTAGAAACAGTGTCAGACTTTATTTTTGGGGGCTCCAAAATCACTGCAGATGGTGATTGCAGCCATGAAATTAAAAGACGCTTACTCCTTGGAAGAAAAGTTATGATCAACCTAGATAGCATATTCAAAAGCAGAGACATTACTTTGCCGATTAAGGTCCGTCTAGTCAAGGCTATGGTTTTACCAGTAGTCATGTATGGATGTGAGAGTTGGACTGTGGAGAAGGCTGAGTGCTGAAGAACTGATGCATTTGAATTATGGTATTGGAGAAGACTCCTGAGAGTCCCTTGGACTGCAAGGAGATCCAACCAGTCCCTTCTGAAGGAGATCAACCCTGGGATTTCTTTGGAAGGAATGATGCTAAAGCTGAAACTCCAGTACCTTGGCCACCTCATGAGAAGTGTTGACTCCTTGGAAAAGACTCTGACGCTGGGAGGGATTGGCAGCAGGAGGAGAAGGGGACGACAGAGGATGAGATGGCTGGATGGCATCTCTGACTCAATGGACGTGAGTCTGGGTGAGCTCCGGGAATTGGTGATGGACAGGGAGGCCTGGTGTGCTGCGATTCATGGGGTCGCAAAGAGTCGGACACGACTGAGCGAGTGAACTAAACTGAATAGCTATCAGTAAGAGGTAGATTATTCCGATTCAGAGAGAAGCATACTTCAAGAGTGTGGGCCATCACAGAGGGGTGTGGCCATGGAATTCACCTTGTGGTTAGTTTTCCAGGGCTGGATGATTTCATATGCTAATGAGTGGGAGGACGATTCCAACAATTGGGGAACCACCCACTCTGTCTTTTGATGGTGACTTGGAGCTATCTTGGCACCTCTGGGTGTATCATTTAGTTTGCAGATTGAGGATCAAAGTTTAGTTGAATTTGACCTGTCATCTTGGACCCATTTGATTTTAATTGGCTTATGCTATGCCCTTGGGCTATGTCATTCTTTCAAAAGTTATGCCCTGCTCCCTTTCCTCCTGTTTCATGCTCTTCTCCTGAGCCCTGTCTAGGTGCACAGTGTTGTGTTTACAATCTTCTTCAGGGACAACCAGAAAATAGCTGGTCTTTGCAGGGGGAGGGGGGCAGGGAATGCTGTATAATATCCAATCCCTCTAGATACTCAGGCCTTTATCTTCCCTGTTTTGTACAACATGGGCCACAGTAGCATCTCTCAGTGAACCGGCTAGGACTGGTGACAGGGATACAATGCTTGCTAGAAGCCCTTCTTTTGGTGGCATCTCTTCAAGGGCAACTGGTCTTCCAGGGATAGTGTTTGTCACTTTGAAAGTGAGCTCTGCAGGCCATTTGGGCCCAAACGCTTGCCACCCTTCTCCAAATGTTACAAACATAGCCCCGCATCAAATCACCACTTCACATCTGGTTTGTTGCCTCTTATCAACTTGTTCTTAAGCCACTTACTAACTCCTACAACCAGGACCCTGCCCCTTATAGGCAACACTGCTCCACCTCACATATTATTAAAATACTCTTAATGCTCCTAACAGGACCAGATAACCCACTCCTTTGTCATTGCTTCTGTTATTACCTAGAGTGGGTCTAGGACAATGAAATATTTACCATTGGTGACCCCCTAGGAGGTGAAAGACTAGGGGAGTAAATCAATGACTTACATACCCTCAGTGAAATAGGAGGATAAAGGTTATGGCTGTTTCCCCAAGTTTCCAGTCTCAAGAAACAGACTTGTATTGCTTTCCATCATGATAGCTATCCCTATCCTCTGGCAGATAAACCAGAAAAGAGTTAGATTACAACCCTTCAATCCTACCCAGCACTAGTCATGCTGGAGACCTTGGGGGCACACAACTCCAGCCTGGGGGTCCCAGGAGCTCGACCTGCCTCGACCTGCATAGGAATCTGGCCCTTGAAAGTTTGTCATGCCTCAATCTGTTTGGGGATCCGCCAGTCCAGGAGTCCCAGGAGGCTGACATGCCTTGACCTGCCCAGGGACCCAATTCTCAGGATGCCAACCTGACTCGACCTGCCCAGGGATTCGATCTCCAGGAGGCTGTCATGCCTCAGCCTGCCTGGGGATCTGCACTCTGACCCAGGGACGCCTGGCTCTCAGATTGCAACAGTACTTGGTAGGATAAGCTTCAAAAAGACTCAACCCTAAGGAAGTCCACCCATGGAAATAGGAAGAGGCCTATTAGTTTTTTTCTTTTATCTTTTCCTCCCTGTCATGACTGTCTTTCTGATGGGGAATAACCAATCCACTTCCCAACAGATGCTCTTGAGATGCATCCTTGATAACTGGAAGTTATTCGATCTTTAAAATTATTTTGTGCCACTGCGTGGCTACCATATCCTCTGGGGGACAAGGAACACTGATCTGAGGATGGGAGTTTAAATTACAGTACCATCTTGCAGCTAGACTTATTCTGAAAAAGACAAGAGAAATGGACAGAGATCCCCTGTGTCCAACTTTTCTTCTGACTAAGAGATATAAAGGAACTCTGTCTTAAGTATGGGATTGTTATTGGCCCTAAAAGTGAGCTTACTAGGCAAATGGCGTTAGGCACAGAAAAGCAAGAGAAGGAAGCCCTCGTGAAGGCTCACCTCTCATGGCTCCCGAGTTGCCTGGTGTGCCTTCCTTGTATCAAAACATGTCCCCATATCTGGGGGCACCCCCTCCACAAAAGCCAACTTGAGTATGCCCTTTAGTTGAAACTGGAGGAGAATTCAGAGCAACCTGGGTCCATAGCCCTTCTCCCTCTTAAAACTAATACAGATCAAACAAGACCTGGGAAGCTATACAGATGACCCAGGCAAATATATAGATACATTCCAACACATTACCTTGGCCTTTGATTTGACGTGGAAAGACATCATGGTCATATTTAACCAAAGTCTATCTGACCCTGAGCATGCCAAGGTCTTAAAGGAAGCCCAAAGTTATGCTATGGGGCTTCATATGTCAACCCAGTAGGAAAAACTGTGGTCTCTTCCTCAGATCCTAATTGGAATTATAATGACCCTGAGCACATCTGGGAAAGGGATCATTTTCTGATCTGTGTAAAGGCAGGACTAAAATCATCCCAGAAAAAAGTAATCAGCTATGCCCAGGTCTCAGCAATAACTCAGGAGCCCAAGAAGAACCCCATTGCCTTTCTGAAAAGGCTAAAAGAGGCCCTCCAAAAGTTTACCAATCTGGACTTAGACTCTTATGAGGGACAGGTGATTTTAAAGGACAAATTCCTGTCCCAATGTGCATCAGACATCAGGATAAAGTTACAACAGCTACAGCAGCAGGACCCTGCTGCCTCTTTAGATGAGTTGGTCCAGACAGCCACCAATACCATTTATCACAGAAAAGAGAAGAGGGAAGGCAAGGCCCAGGAAACGGAGAAAAGGAAAGAGACAAAGCATCCCCAGATGTTGGCTGCCCTCCAGGGAAGCCCCATGGCAAGCCCTGAGTCCTTGAAGGACAAGGCATGAGGCAAATGCCTAATCTGTAGACAGGCATGACATTGGACCAAAGAGTGTCCAAACCATGACAAGTCTCCTAAAATGGTTTGCTAAAAATGTCATCAATTGGGACGTTGGGTGGCACTCTGCCCTCAGTATCTAAGAGCTTCAAGGTCAAGTGCCAACCTTCCCTCACGATAGTTCAACTGGACTGAAGCAGCCCGCTCCAGCCAGCCCACTTGTCTAGATAACCATCACGGGGCTGGAGCCAAGGGTGCAATTGGATGTGGCAGGCAGGTCCGAGAATTTCTTGGTTGACACAGGGGCTACCTACTCTATTCTGACCTCCTACTCCGGAGCCTTCTCCTCCCAAACCTGTACCATTTTGGGTGCTGCATTTGGGTGCTGCAGGAAAAACAATTACAAAAAGATTCGTCTGAGCACTTCTTTGTTGCTGGGATGAACAAATATTATCCCACCAGTTTCTGGTGGTCCCTGAGTGTCCTATTTGGGAAGAGATATACTTACTAAACTGGGAACTACCCTTGTGTTGGGAAGCTTTTCAGCCCCTAGAGCCCTACAGCTTCTGGTTACTACTGAGGAATCCATTACACCCTCTCCAATAGGAAAGGACCAAAAACTATGGGAGGACAAAATTAACCCCCAGGATTGCGACCAGGGGACTCCTGGATGAGCCCACCAAGCTGAACTGGTTGTCATTGTCCTCCGAGATCCCACTTGGTCTCCAAACCAGAAACAATATCCCTTCAGAAGAGAAGCTTGGGAAGGATACAGCCTCTAATAAATAAATTCCTTGCCTGTGGGCTATTGGTCCCCAGCGATTTGCCATGTAACATCCTGATCCTCCCTGTAAAGAAAAAGGACAGGACTTGATGAATGATTCAAGATCTCCAGATCATAAATGAAGCTGTAGTAGTTCCCCTCCATCCCACAGTACCCAATCCCTATGTAATCTTGAAAGAAATCCCGCCCAGTGCCAAGTGTTTACAGTTCTGGATCTCAAAGATGCATTCATTTGGATATGACTAGCTAGAGAATCCCAATATCTTTTTGCCTTCAAGTGAGTGGCTCCAGAAGAAAAACACCAACAGATGGCTTGGACAGTATTACATCAGAGGTTCAGAGATAGCCCCCATTTATTTGGGCAGGCTCTTAGCTAGGCTCTCCTAGATCTGGACCTGAGACCTAATGGGAAAAATATTACAATACATAGATGACATACTAATCTGCTCTCCAGATGAGAAAAATGCCCCAAAACATGCAATTCAGGTTATAAACTTTTTGGATGAGAGGGGATATAAAGTCTCCCATGCTAAGGCACGGATGGTCAAGACAAAGGTCAATTACCTGGGAGTTCAGATTACACACAGGTCCAAGAGGCTGTCCTCTGATCAAGTACAAGGAATCCTCCAGTTGCCCTCCCCCATGACTCAAAAACAAATGCAAGCTCTCCTGGGACTAAATGGGTATTACAGACTCTGGATACCCAATTACAGTCTAATTTCCCAGCCCTTATGTGAAAGCTTGAAGGGACAGGATGATTCAATCCCACTGATGTGGGGACCTCCTCAATAAAAGGCAGAGGCTACACTAAAACAAGCTTTAACTCAAGTACCGGACTTGAGGTTGCCAGACCCAGAAAAAGCATTCCAACTTTATGTCCATGAAAAGGAAGGAATAGCTTTGGGTGTGTTGACTTAAGGTTGGAACCTGAGCCCCAGCCTGTAGCTTAGTTATCCAAGAGGCTTGACCCAACAACCCAAGACTGGACTCCCTGCTTTTGAAATCTTTCAGTTATTGCAACCCTGATAGAAGGAAGATGATTTTAAATTTTCTTTTTGGGGCAAGCTAACTATTTACCAGTCACTAAGTGAAACAACTTCTAAATGGGTGAGGGCATTTATGGTGTCTGATCAAAGAATCCTCAGATATCAAGTAGTGCTAATGGAAAATCCAGGCCTCACTATATCTGCTTCTGAGGTTCTTAACCCTGCCACCTTCCCGCCTACCCCCGAGGGCTCTCTCCCCTTTCACTCTTGCCTAAAACTCTTGGACCACTAGACAAAACCCTGAGAGGGATTGTCAGAAGATCCTCTGACCAACCCTGAAGAAATCTGGTACACTGATATAAGCAGCTTTCTCTTCAATGGAAAAAGAAGAGCTGGATAAGCAGTAGTCTCCAACTTTGAGACCATAGAGGCTAAACCTTTGCTACCAGGTACTTCAGCCCAATTAGCTGAGCTCATAGCCCTGACTCAAGCTTTAGAGTTGGGAAGAGGAAAAAGAGTAGGCATTTACACTGACTCCAAGTATACCTTTCTGGTGCTACATGCACATGCTGCCATTTGGAAAGAGGCCACTTGATCACCCATGCATCCCCATTCAAATATGGTGATAAAATCCTTAGGCTCTTGGAGGCAGTATATCTGCCCACCAAGGTTTCAGTCTTCCACTGTAAAGGGCACCAAAAAGAGAGTGGCAAGAGGTAACCAAGAAGCCAATCAGGCAGCTAAGAGAACAGCAGTACAGAACAATGATTTAATAGGGTTTACCACCTTAGTTCAACAGGCTAATTTGCCAGAAACTCCTTCATTCACTGAAAGTGAGACTCTTAAAGCTAAGAGTGAAGGCTTTCAACAAGATCATACAGTGTGGTTCCAAAAGGAGGGACTCCTTTTTCTGCCTGGGAACCTCAATGAAAGTTGGTTAACTCCTTACATGCCACCACTCATTTATGGGAGAAGGCTCTCCAAAGATTACTAGAAAGATCCTTCAGAGCAACAGGCCTCCAAACGACTCTAAGGCAAGTGGTCTTCTCTTGTTCCAGTTGCCAATTAAACAGCCCCCAAGGAGCTTGAAGACTCCAGCTGTCTCAGCCCATCCAACGATGTGGGACCTACCCAGGAGAGGACTGGCAAATGAATTTCACCCAGATGCCAGTTTCTCAAGAGTATAAATACCTGTTAGTCATGACAGACATATTCACAGGATGGATTGAAGACCTTCCCACCCAGACTAAGAAGGCTGAGGAGGTGGTTAAAAAAAGAACTGCTCCATGAAATCATTCCAAGATTTGGTCTGCCCAGGTCATTACAAAGTGACAATGGGACAACATTTACTTCTAAGGTCACCCAAGGGGTCTCTAAAGCATCGAACATTACTCATTATCTTCACTGTGCCTTGAGGCCTCAGTCTTCAGTAAAAATAGAAAGAGCCAACCAATTCTTAAAATCAGTAATAAAAAAGATAACCCAGAAGACCTCCTTGGGATGGAATGAGGCTTTACCAATAGTTCTCCTCTGCACCTGTATTGACCCTAAGGAACAGATTGGTCATTGGTCTTAGTCCATATGAGATGCAATATGGGAAACATTTTGTTTATGTCAATGACCTCTTCCTAGATCCAGAGGCTCAGACCCTCCAGTCTTATACCATGACCATTGGGAAATTCCAACAGGATGTACGCTTGTTGAGTGTCAACTAAGACCCAAAAGATTCTAAAGAGTCACTACTATATGCTTCAGGGGCTCAAGTCCTAATTAAAGTCTGAAAAGATGGGTCTCCAAAGGCTCAACTCCAAGCCCACATGGAAGGGTCCCACCCTGTAATACGTTCTACCCCCACAGCAGTCAAGGTACTAGGACATGACTCCTGGATTCACTACTCGTGAGTCAAGACATGGAAGAAAATAGAAGAGGACACTCAATACACCTGTGAGCCCCTGGGAGATTTCAGCTACCTATTCAGGACTATAAATGAGGGCCATTCTAATGAACACCTCCAAAATCTAGTTTCTGGGGATAAGATTTCTCAAGATAGCTCTAAAGAGCCAACACAGCTTTGCAGGGGTTATACCTCAAAATGGACAGGAGATAGATCTCCTGATCCCTGAACAAGGAGGGGTTTGAGCCATCTTGAATGAGAGGTGTTGTTTCTGGGTAAATACCTCCATCTAAATTTTAAAAATTTCACAATCCTCAAGAAAAGCATTCAGATCCTACTGTATCTCAAAACAAAATGGAGAGTTCTCAGGGTGTCTACAATCTCTTTTAGGGTGATCCTTTTCCTGGTGAGGGGAAATTTGCAGTTGGCTAATGCTCCTACTAATCTTTGTTGTTAATATATTGATGCTGCTTATGATTGCTCCATGTATTATCAATTGTCTAACATTTTTTGTCTCTGGCCAGGTCAACAACATGCAGTGCTAGTTCAACAAGAATGTATAAAACTACAGCTGACCAAGGAAAATATCACTCACCCTTAAATGGACATCACTATAAGAATTCTGAGGCTTGAGACTAGCAAGAGGGGAGGCCCAATGCCCCTTGCCATCTCAGTTCAGTAGGAAGTAGCCAGAGAGACCTTAAAGCCCATATCCCCAAGAATCAGGCCTCCCATCTCTTGAGGGGGCAGTGTTAAGTAAAATAGGAAATAAGGAATAGGAAAAAAGGAGTTAGAATAGGAAAAAAGGAGTCCAGAATAGCAGCGGCTAAAAGCAAAGATGGAAAAAGCCCATGAAAATAGAACAAAGGAATGTCTGAGGACCAGAGTGAGAACCTCAAGTAAAACAAACAGCCCTCCTGGCTAGCTTAATTTACATAGGGTTGTTAGGGCCTCATGGGAGTTGCAAGAGGCTCAGCAAGAGATAATAGGCCAAAAATACCTGAGTCATGCTCCCGGGACTTCCGGATAGCTCGACCAATCAGGGAAATCCTCCTCTTTCCGGGACTTCCGGATAGTCCTAGCCAATCAGGGAGGTCCCCCTCAGTGTCCGACCTGAGCCAATCAAGACAAGATGCGAGATTCGAAATTTGAGCGCGTGCGCACCAGTTAACCAATCATGTAATGCCAACTAACCCGCGGGACTGCCTGTATATAAGGAGTTGTGAGTCAGAGCTCCAGGCTCTTGTCGGATTCCACTGCGTTGGATGAGACATGAGTCCTAGCCCGGGCTAGCAATAAAACCCCTTTATGCTTTTGCATTGCTGTGGCTGTCTTATTCTTTCAGTTTCAGGGACTCGGACTCTGGGCATAACAGGGTACATTCAGGGGAAAGAGAGAGAGAGGAAAAAAAAAAAATATATATATATATATATACACACATACATATATACATACATAAAGAGGAGCTAAAATTGAGCTAGGGGCTTCTCTTCTCTTCACATCTTTTGGGTCGGCCTGTCCTCACACCTCAAGGCTTCAATTTCCTTTGTTTGCCAAAAAATAACTTAGCTGTAACACAGAGCTGTAACACCAATCATTCTGTCACTTCAAATTTTTGCTGTGGCGAGACAGAACCAAGGAAATGGCAAACTCTCCCAACAGGAGTATAATAAAATAAATCATTTATGTTTATTTAGGAAAAAATGTATTATTATTGCATGACTTCTTCTTTAAAAGATATTTTAAAGTATGTTTTAGAAGCCTAGGTATAGTAACCTTGCACACAGACCTTATTTTTTAAGTTACATTTTAGATGAAGTTATCTAAAATGAATGTGTGGCTCATCCAATGTTAGTCTAAGATTGAGAAATATCAAAGAAAAAATATTTGTTCAATGGTGGCGGGAGTGGGGGGGGGGGGGCTCTTCCTAAACTTCTTTGTATTGATATTACAGTAAGATGCGTAGGGAGCTCTTGCTCTATGGATTTCACTTCTAGGTTTTGTTATGCAGATTTAGATTTGCTCACTTCTAGGTTTTGTTATGTAGATTTAGATTTGCTCTGCAGTAGCAGCTGGAGGTTTTGCTTTTGCAGATAGCTAAACTAGACACTCTTGACTTTAGAAGTAGTTATTGACTTTCTGTATCCTAGGCAGTTTCATATTGATCCTGAGGCAACTCAATTACCCAAACCTGGAAGAGGCAATGAATTTGAATAGTGTTCATGGTTTCTTTTATACATCTATTTTTCCTTTGTGGTGAAGGGCAAAATGAATCAACATGGGGATACTCTGGTTCTTTTCTTGAAGGTAACAGAAAACAATGATAATAGAAAAATATCTTCAAAAATCTTTAAGATAAAGCATTCACTAGTACAGTATGGAGATTATTTATGAATACTTATTCTATTTAACTTTTATAGTGATTAAAGCATTTTCCTTTTTTAAAAGAATTCTAAACTTCAAATAGTTGAGCTTTTAAGGAGAAACCAAAGTCTCTTTTTTCCAAAATTATTAGTAAGAAAAATGTTATATCCAGAGGAGAGTTGAGACATATTGCAAGACAATTGAATTACTTTTTCTTGAGCCAGGACTAGGTGATTTCTTCTTTTTAATGTGGAACTATAGCATTTCAGAGGTCTAAAGACATTAGAGAGAGAACTTTCTAATAAGAAATGACTTGGTGGTGACTCCACTAGATTCTATCAATGTGATGGCTGATAAATTACTTGACACTATGATTCAAGTAACTCCAGGGCTCCTGGAATCAATGTTGATAATTTCCACATCATCTCATATGGACTGTTATGAAGAATAAATTAGATAATATACACAGTTGCCTTATCTCAGTGCCCAATCATACATGTTATTCACATGTTCAACTGCAGTATTTAACAGTTAAGAGAGGTGCAAGTACGTTATATTACTTAATGAAGGTAACAAAGGTAACAGCAAAATGGATTAGAAATACTACTTCTAGCATTTTGAAATTTATCATTATAAATTGACGTATGCTTAGTTCTCATTTTCATGTATCTAGATAGTTTTCAAGTTAAGCGCCATGCATATTTATTGAGCTTCTCTTCTGTTCAAAGCGTTGACTTAAACCCTGTGGGAGATGCATTCATAAATCGTCACTATCATGAAGCATATCATTTAATAGGAAAAAAAATAAGAATATAAGATGAGGATCATAAAACAGGCACAACATTCTGCAAGAAGAAAGATCACTTCCAGTTAAAAGCAGTTGGAAAAGAATCCCTACATAAATTGTTATTGAGATGTATTTTAAAAATAGGTTTATCATCTCCTTCACAAAAGCTTCTTATAACTTCTTGGGCTACTTGCATTTGCTTCTAAGAACAGGTTATGCTTACACTGCTGTGCTTTCACTCATTGGATCCCTTATGCTTTTCTCTTGTTGCCATAATACTTTATTTCATGCTAAAGATACAAAATCACTGCAGATGGTGACTTCAGCCATGAAATTAAAAGAACTTTACTCCTTGGAAGGAAAGTTATGACCAACCTAGATAGCATATTCAAAAGCAGAGACATTACTTTGCCAACAAAGGTCCGTTTAGTCAAGGCTATGGTTTTTCCAGTGGTCATGTATGGATGTGAGAGTTGGACTGTGAAGAAAGCTGAGTGCCGAAAAATTGATGCTTTTGAACTGTGGTGTTGGAGAAGACGCCTGAGAGTCCCTTGGACTGCAAGGAGATCCAACCAGTCCATTCTAAAGGAGATCAGCCCTGGAAGGACTGATGATAAAGCTGAAACTCCAGTACTTTGGCCACATCATGTGAAGAGGTGACTCGTTAGAAAAGACTCTGATGCTGGGAGGGATTGGGGGCAGAAGGAAAAGGGAACGACAGAGGATGAGATGGCTGGATGGCATCACTGATTCGATTGATGTGAGTCTGAGTGAACTCTGGGAGTTGGTGATGGACAGGGAGGCCTGGTGTGCTGCGGTTCATGGGGTCGCAAAGAGTCAGACAGGACTGAGCGACTGAACTGAACTGAACCGAAAGATACAATTGCTGAAGAGTCTCACTGTTTAAAAGCTACCATCACACCATGTTTTAAAAACATTAAAAACAACCTAGTAATAAAATTATGTGGTTTCGGAAGTTTTCCTGGTCTTTTGTTCGATTACATTTATTTTTGCACCATTATCATAAAAGCCACATACAGGAAACAACCTTTCATTTATCTCTTATTATTGGTTTATAAATATATGTATATTAGTCTTTGTATATGAGCAACTCCATATTTCATTTACAATAATTTAAAAAATAAGAAGGTTTGTTATAATGTCAAATTTACTTTTGTGTGTTGTTTTCTTAAAGTATAGTTCATTTGAGATGCTCTGTTAGTTTCAAGTGTATAGTGAAGTGATTCAGTAACATATATATGTATATTGGTTTTTAGATTTTTTTTTCCTGTATAGGTTATTACAAGACATTGAGTATAGATAGTTCCCTGTGCTATACAGTAAGTCCTTGCTGGTTATCTTTTTTATATATACTAGTGTGTATACTGGGGCTTCCCTGGTGGCTCAGAGGTTAAAGCGTCTGCCTGGAATGCAGGAGACCCGTGTTTGATCCCTGAGTCGGGAAAATCCCCTGGAGAAGGAAATGGCAACCCACTCTAGTACTCTTGCCTGGAGAATTCCACAGGAGGGAGGAGCCCTGTAGGCTACAGTCCATGGGGTCGCAAAAAGTCAGACACGACTGAGCCACTACACTTTCATTTTAGTGTGTATATATTAATCCCAAACTTCTAATTTATTCCTTTTTAATTGTTCTTTATAGCTTAACTCATCTTCAATAATCTGTCCTACTCTCCATACCCGGTCTCACATATCTGAGGAATCCTTTCAGTTCTTTGAGGTTCTCAACACACTGAATGGTCATTACATGTTCCTTATACTAGAAAATGAGATGTCGAAAGGCTGAATCTGAATCCTTTACCTTTGACATGTAACTTTTTTTTTAATGAAGCAATCAAATGGAGCTCTTTTATAAGATGGGGAATTTACCCTCTAATACTGGAGTCCAAAATAGATTTTTAAAATCAAGAATAAATAATAAAATAATTTATATATTTTTATAAGAAAGGACATAGAAAAATACATAGAGTAAGGATTCTTCTGCAGCAGGGTAAAAATGAAGGCAAAAAAAATATGAAGAAATCTAAGGTGTTAGTAAGAAATATATTAAAATGGCTTGCTTACTTTAATTTTCTCATTTAATCATAACATTCTTGTTTATTCGGCATACACAGGGGAATAGCAATATTGCTTGAGCGTGTTTTATAAATATTAAAGCAAAAGCTAAGTAATAGTTACGAAGAGAAAAATTAAAAAAAAAATAAAACTTACTTTAAAAGGAAATAGCTAAAGAAGCTTTCAATAAAAGCTACAATGCCCTCTGGTGTGCATACATTTTAAAGCCAGTCTAACACATAATTTTCATATATATTTTCTAAGCACTAATTGCTAAAAACATTCCATTAGTAAGTGCAACTGTTCATGCCATATTTAATTCCCAAAGACCCTAAATACTCATATAAAGATACTTGATGAATTGTTCAAATATAAATGCAAATCAGCTTAGTCTTTTTGTTTGTGAATGAGGGTAGAAATTTCTGACTAAAATGCTGAAGCCTTAAGTTCTCCATGAGCTTGTCTGCAACTCATCACAGGATTATGAATAACCATGACTGGAGAACTATGCAGATTTCCTAGTAGAAAAGCCATGAATTTTTTAACACCCAGGGGTTCAAATTATAATAAAGGGATAGCACCTGTCACTGGAGGCCAACTACAAGATCACCTTTGCAATCCCTGGAGCAATTAAATCGCCAACAAGTTAGCCTTTTTCTGGCAGTCTCCAAAGACACCAACATACCTGTATATCTCAGAGGGCCACAGGTAGGACAATTGCCTTCAATTACACTTATTCATTTTGAAGCACTATTTTTCAAATATAAAAGGGTTTTTTTTTTTTTTTTCCCCGAAGATGCTAAGGGTGATTTCCTGTATTTTATTAAATTGTTAGAAGAGAGATTACATGGTCCCTTCTAATATCACTGATAAAGTATGACCTTTCTATTTCAATCAAATATCACTCTATATAGTATACATGCAGATGTAATTTCAGTATTACCGTTTTTGTAAAAATACTTCAATTCATCTTATGATAAACATTTACAGGAAAAATACAGAAAAATATTATACTGGATGCTTTAGAGGAAATTTACAGAGAATTTACTGATTATGTCTGTGCATCTGAGAAATGGTGGTCATGCTTCCAGCCCCATTCTGCGGGATTACTCCTGCAGAGTTGCCTGTCTCTTCAACACCAACACACTGACCACAACTTCTAACTCTAGGGATACATGGTATAGGAGGAGCTCCTGTGATGGAGACTGGTACCTGGCCTCTCACCCACTCACAGCAGTAAATGAAATAATGGGGAAAACAGAGGACAAAAATGTAAGAATCCAGAAGTCAACAGAAACCCTCAGGTGGAAGGAGACACAGTGAAACAAAAACACCAATTGCTTAAACACCTCAAGGAAGAGCTCTGTTGTAAAGAGGGAAAGTCCCTTCTTCTAAGGAAAATCTCTGCATTCTACTCAGTGAGTCCAGCCTGGGTGGCAATGCAGACAGTTTTCTCTTTGGCTTGTGTGCATACTCAGTCAGGTTGTTATTCTCAATAAACTTACATTAACTGAGTTACCTTAGTAACTATCCTCCTTTATAGCCTAAAATGCCTCATTAAAGCACTTCCCTGTACTCTAGTGATTTCAGTATTTGCACATCATATGTTTAATAGTGTTGTTTAAAGATTATCCATTACAAGGCAGGAGAAAAAAAAATAAAAAGAGTTAAAATATAAGTAAGTTCTTTGACAGTATACAATTAATGACTATTTCACAGCATTCAATACTGAGAAAATAAAGTTTTAAAACCTACAGTGCTGGTAAATTTACTGAATAAATGCTGGAAGACTAGCAATTGGGAATTAATGATATTCCATACAAAAATTTCCCAAAGAAAGGCAATGCCAAAGAATGCTCAAACTACCACACAATTGCACTCATCTCACATGCTAGTAAAGTAACGTTTAAAATTCTCAAGGCCAAGCTTCAGCAATACATGAACCGTGAGCTTCCAGATGTTCAAGCTGCTTTTAGAAAAGGCAGAGGAACCAGAGATCAAATTGCCAACATCCGCTGGATCATGGAAAAAGCAAGAGAGTTCCAGAAAAACATGTATTTCTGCTTTATT
>SJYR01000529.1:623536-658712 GCA_006410655.1 Kobus ellipsiprymnus | reverse complement strand
GATAGAAAGTAGTTAAGTAAAGCTAAAATAAATGTACAAGTCTATATCAAATTCCATGTAAATTCAAAATTTTTATTTTAGTGATTTGTTAAAAAGTCATTATTTGCATTAAAAGCTCTATCCCTTTCCTTTAAAAATATTTTAAGAGAAGTGTGATATCAAACCATCAAAAATGATTTGCATCCTCCATCCTCTCACTCTCACACATCCTCTCACTCTCAGTGTGCTGCACTGCTTCGTTCATGTCCAACTCTTTGTGACCCCATGGGCTGTAGCCGGCCAGGCTTCTCTGTCTGTGGGATTCTCCAGGCGAGACACTCGAGTGGGTTGCCATGCCCTCCTCCAGGGAATCTTCCCAACCTAGGGATTGAACCTATGTCTCATACATCTCCTGTATTGGCAGGTGGGTTCTTTACCACCAGCTCCACCTGGGAAGACTCACTATCATCTTTCTATCATCAATAATTTATCTATTGATGACTACTTTTCAGTATGTATATTTATGTATCTATAGCTGCTTTTATCATAATATTTATCTCCTATTTATGATTATTGACAGCAATCTTTGTAATTACATAGCATAGCTGACCGATAGACTTGCTTAATTAAAATTAATTTCCTGCTATCTCTGAAAAGAAAAAGAACGTGTTTATCACCCAAAACAGAATCTGAAATGAGAAATATTTGAGGTGGAATTAATTACCAAAGAAATTAAAGCTTTATAAATTAAAAACAAGAAAATAGCTTAAAACATATGTAAAAATTATATCTATTACCTATCTTGCCATTATCTCAATTAAAATTGAGCAAGTCTGTCATTCAGTTATGCTATATAATTACAAAGATTGTTATCAATAAATCATATACAAAAGATAAATATTGTGACAGTGAAAGCAGCAATAGATACATAAATATACATACAGATAGATGATCATTGATAGACAAAGTAAAGATGATAGCAAGATAGCTAGATAGATAACAGATAGGTTTTTGCATATGTTTTAAGCTGTCAGCTTGTTTATAATTTATGAGAGTTTAATTTTCTGTAGTAATTAATCCCACCTCAAATATTTTTCACTTCAGTTTCTGCTTTGAGAGATGAAAGCACATTCTTTTTCTTTTCTAAATAAACTGACAAAGCAATACAGGATTATGGAAAAATATACACAGGGAATTAGTTCAGGTTTTCTTCATAGCAGGAAACTGGTGCCCTCTACTGTCTATTTGTAGATTATTTTAGACTGTATTTTCCTGCTATTTCTGAAAATACTAAAACTATAAAAATTCAGCATTGTATCATGAAATGGTATATTATATACATATGTACTATATAATATATAAATTTTAATTTATATAATTGACAATATTTTTCAATATTAAGACTACATATGACTGTTAGAAGGACAAACAGAGGAGCTGGATGGATAGATTATCAATTGTCTATTGGTATTTTTTGAATTAGTAATTCATCAAAATAAAATAAATATTATCAGTTCAGATTATAATTGATCATTTAATATTTTAAAAATATTTTTTCCTAATTCTTCCTGCATCTTTACAAAAATTTACAGAAATGTGTTAAATAAAACAATTGTGAATATTATACAATAGGTTGTAAATGTAATGAAAACATTTTCCTCATCTAATTTTCAGCTTTCACGGTTTACTCTCAGGCTTTCTATATCCTTCATATTATAGCATAAATTAGAAAATATAATGTCACGAAGGGCTTCCTTGGTGGCTCAGTGATAAAGAATTCACCTGCAATGCAGGAGATGCATATTTGAACCCTAGGTCGAGAAGATACCCTGGAGAAGTGAATGACACCCACCCCAGTATTCTCTGTCCCATGGACTTAGCACTAAATTTAGCGACTAAACAGAAATGTCACTAAAAGCTCATATTTACAGGAAAAAAAAAAAACGCAGAAGATATTTGCCCACATTTCAAATAATTTTCTAATTATAACTTTTTAATATATTAATATATTGATTAATAGCTATTATCTATCTGTAAGCCAATTAACTCAGCTAAATTTAATATAACTATGAGATAAGTAAGTATTTTGGTTTCAATGAGCAGTTATTACGATCATATAGTTTACTTATACTATTGAAAAGTCACCAGTCATTGTATGTAAAAGATCAGAAAATATTTTTATATGTTTTATTCCAAAATTTTAATTATTTTTCCCCTAAATTACCCTTGTGTATGCTTAGTCGCTCATTTGTGTCCAACTTTTTGTGACCCCAGGGACTGTAGCCTGACAGGCTTCTCTGTCCGTGGGGATTCTCCAGGCAAGAATATTGGAGTCGGTTGTTTATGGCCCCCTCCAGAGTATCTTCCCAACCCAGGCATTGAACCCAGGTTTCCCATATTGCAGTTGGATACCCTTACTCCATGTCAAAACTCAACAAAGACATATTATTAAATATATATGGGTATTTACGTATGTGTACTTGTATGTATATATAAACAGACAGACAGATAGACACATTGTGCAGTAGTTTGAACATTCCTTGGCATTGCCTTTCTTTGGGATTGGAAAGAAAATTGACCTTTTCCAGTCCTGTGGCCACTGCTAAGTTTCCCAAATTTGCTGCTATGTTGAGTGCAGCACTTTCACAACATCATCTTTTAGGATTTGAAATAGCTCAGCTGGAAGTCCAACACCTGCACTAGCTTTGTTCATAGTGATGCCTCCTAAGGCCCACTTGATTTCACATCCCAAGATGTCTGGCTCGAGGTGAGTGATCACTGCATTCTGGTTATCTGGGTCATTAAGCTCTTTTTTGTATATTTCTTCTGTGTATTCTTGCCACCTCACTGGACATGGGACAACAGACTGGTTCCAAATTGAGAAAGGAGTACATCAGGCTGTATATCATCACCCTGTTTATTTAACTAATATGCACAGTACATCATGAGAAACTCTGGGCTGGATGAAGCACAAGCTGGAATCAAGATTGCTGGGGAAAATATCAATAACCTCAGATATGCAGATGACACCACTCTTACGGCAGAAAGTAAAGGGGATCTAAAGAACCTCTTGATAAAAACTGAAAAAGAGTGGAAAAGCTGGCTTAAAAATCAACATTCAAAAAATGAAGATCATGGCATCCGGTCCCATCACTTCATGGCAAATAGATGGGGAACGATGGAAACTGACAGACTTTATTTTCTTCGGCTCCAGAATCATTGCAGATGGTGTCTGTAGCCATGAAATTAAAAGACACTTGCTCCTTGGAAGAAAAGCTATGACAAACCTAGACAGCATATTACAGAGATATTACTTTGCCAAGAAAGGTCTGTCTAGTCAAAGCTATGGTTTTTCCAATAGTCATGTATGGATGTGACAATAAAGAAATCTGAGCACCAAAGAATTGGTGCTTTTTAACTGTGGTGTTAGAGAAAACACTTGAGAGTCCCTAGGACTGCAAGGAGATCCAACCAGTCCATCCTAATGGAGATCCGTCCTGAATATTCATTGCAAGGACTGATGATGAAGCTGTAACTCCAGTACTTTGGCCACCTGTTATGAAGAGCCTACGCATTAGAAAAGACCCTGTTGCTGAGAAAGATTGAAGGCAGGGGGAGAATGGGATGACAGAGGATGAGATGGTTGGATGGCATCACCGACTTAACGGACATGAATTTAAGCAAGCTCCATTAGTCAATGAATGACAAGGAAGCCTGGAGTGCTACAGTCCATTGGATTGCAAAGAGTTGGACACAAATGAACGACTGAACAACAATGACAAGACAGATAGATATATAGGCAGACAGACTGATATCAATTTAAAAGGACACTGCACAAATCCTTGTCAAGTATTCCTAAAAATCATTATAAGTGACTGCCTCAATATCTCATGATTCTACCAAACCCATATTGTCCAAACCATATTTATTTTCCTATCTCAACACAAAGCCTATATGTGTATATATATATATATATATATATATATATATATATATGTATGTATATATGGGTATATAACCATACCTCTGTTCGTTTTTAAAATTCCAAAGGAAAATGTCCTCAATATCACTGAGCATTTATTTTGATGTATCTTGAGGTACATTCCTATTTGGAACCAGTCTGTTGTTCCATGTCCAGTTCTAACTGTTGCTTCCTGACCTGCATAGAAGTTTCTCAAAAGGCTGGTCAGGTGGTCTGGTATTCCCAACTCTTTCAGAATTTTCCAGTTTATTGTGATCCATACAGTCAAAGTCTTTGGCATAGTCAACAAAGCAGAAATACATGTTTTTCTGTAACTCTCTTGCTTTTTCCATGATCCAGCGGATGTTGGCAATTTGACCTCTGGTTCCTCTGCTTTTTCTAAAACCAGTCTGAACATCTGGAAGTTCACAGTTCACGTATTGCTGAAGACTGGCTTGGAGAATTTTGAGCATTATTTTACTAGTGTGTGAGATGAGTGCAATTGTGCGGTAGTTTGAGCATTTTTTGGCATTGCCTTTCTCTGGGATTGGAATGAAAATTGACCATTTTTAGTCCTGTGGCCACTGCTGAGTTTTCCAGATTTGCTGACATATTGCACTTTCAGAGCATCATCTTTCAGGATTTGAAATAGCTCAACTGGAATACCATCACCTCCACTAGCTTTGTTCATAGTGATGCTTTCTAAGGCCCTCTTGACTTCACATTCCAGGATGTCTGGCTCCAGGTGAGTGATCATACCATCATGATTGTCTGGGTCATGAACATCTTTTTGTACAGTTCTTCTGTGTATTCTAGCCACCTTTTCTTAATATCTTCTGCTTTTGTTAGGTCCATACCATTTCCGTCCTTTATCAAGCTCATCTTTACATGAAATGTTCCCTTGGTATCTCTAATTTTCTTGAAGAGATCCCTACTCTTTCCCAAATATCAATAACCTCCGTTATGCAGATAACACCACCTTTATGGCAGAAAGTGAAGAGGAACTAAAAAGCTTCTTGATGANATGAGAAATGCTGAGCTGGAAGAAGCACAAGCTGGAATCAAGATTGCCGGGAGAAATATCAATCACCTCAGATATGCAGATGACACCACCCTTATGGCAGAAAGTGAAGAGGAACTAAAAAGCTTCTTGATGAAAGTGAAAGACGAGAGTGAAAAAGTTGGCTTAAAGCTCAACATTCAGAAAATTAAGATCATGGCACCGGTCCCCCCACTTCATGGCAAATAGATGGGGAAACAGTGAAAACAGTGTCAGACTTTATTTTTGGGGGCTCCAAAATCACTGCACATGGTGATTGAAGCCATGAAATTAAAAAATGCTTACTCCTTGAAAGGAAAGTTATGACCACCTGGATAGCATATTGAAAAGCAGAGACATTACTTTGCCAACAAAGGTCTGTCTAGTCAAAGCTATGGTTTTTCCAGTGGTCAGGTATGGATGTGATAGTTGGACTGTGAAGAAAGCTGAGGGCCAAAGAATTGATGCTTTTGAACTGTGGTGTTGGAGAAGACTCTTGAGAGTCCCTTGGACTGCAAGGAGATCCAACCAGTCCATCCTAAAGGGGATCAGTCCTGGGTATTCATTGGAAGGACTGATGCTAAAGCCAAAACTCCAATTTTTGGCCACCTCATGCGAAGAGTTGCCTCATTGGAAAAGACCCTGATGCTGGGAGGGATAGGGGGCAGGAGGAGAAGGGGATGACCGAGGATGAGATGGCTGGATGGCATCACCGACTTGATGCACATGAGTTTGGGTGAACTCCGGGAGTTGGTGATAGACAGAAAGGCCTGGTGTGCTGTGCTTCATGGGGTCACAAAGAGTCAGACACAACTGAGCAACTGAACTAAACTGAACTGAACTGAGGTACATTAGACCCAGTATCCTGATCTGATGAAGTAAAGAATTCATATAAAACTTATAGACACTGAATTAAGTTCCTTTTTAAATTTATCACACACCTTTTATTGTCTCCTATTTATACTTTGTTGGTTTAATATTAATCATAAAAAAGCAGAAAAGGAATAATTATATTGTCCATTCCTAGCGAATTATTTCATTAAAACAGAGCAAGGATTCTTTAAGGAAATACTGTCTTAATGTAGCAGCTCATGCATGTAATCATTACTTTCTATGGAAGTAGGAGCCTGATGTAGAATATGATTTAAATTGCCATTCTTTCACATATTTTCTTAAAAAATCAATATATAATGGCTTAAAGTACATTAGGTTTCCCATAGAAAAGGAATAAGAATTTTTGCTTAATATGTCTGCTCGAGAATCTCATACATGCACTATTATTTCTGAATATGATTGGCATAACTTATAGTCTTCCCTCTCAAGTCTTACCTTTAACCTGTCTTCTGACTATCAACAGTCTTGTGTTAGTGTCGGGTGGTCAAAATACTACCTATAAATCACCATCACTCAAAAGGCATAATCGTGTAATCACAATAAGAGTGAGAGGTAGTGGCATTGGAAAGCAGAAGGTCTCTCTTTAGGTGTTATATAAATGCAGAATGAAAAGAAAGGACCTTCTGAGTAACTGTTAATACAACCATCTCAGTGCAGCATCCCAGTGCTCTGGTCCTATCTCCTTATTCACTCCCCACACTCTTTTTTTTTTTTTTTTAATTATAGACAGTAACAGGTCTGATACATATTTATTCATTGAATTTACAATTTTCATTTCTAGACTACATATATCTTATATATTTATACACAAAACGTGATTAATCAGAGAATGCCTGAAGTAACATTTCCATTGTAAGTTGCTCAAACCGTTTTAGAGAACAAGAGTAGCTCTGAGATGCAGCGCTGACTTTCTCCGACAGCTGGGGCAGCAGACAGTGCTGATGTCTTTCTACCTATGAACTAAGAGTTTTATCTGATGGAGGTGGTGACCGTGATTCCTCTCTGAAAGATGCCTGAATGCCAGCCAATGCTGTATCAGGATCTGACACACCACCTGACCCATCTAAAAGCAGACAGAAGAATAAGGTTTTTCAAAGGTCACTTTGAAACCATGCAAAGTGTTTTACGTGTTTTTGCTATGGCTGAAGATTGTGTTTAATACAATTGTAACAAACGCAACAAAAATCAAAATGAACCAACAAACAGAACGAAAATAGAGAAAGAAAGGGAAAAAAAGGAGGGAGGGGAGTTTGGGGGAGAATGGATACATGTATAGGTATGACTGAGTCCCTTGGATTGTTCACTTGAAACTATCACAACATTGTTTGTTAATCAGTTATGAATGAATGAATGAATGAAGTCACTCAGTCGTGTCCGACTCTTTGTGACCCAATGGTCTGTAGCCTACCAAGCTCCTCAGTCCATGGGATTTTCCAGGCAAGAATACTGGAGTGGGTTGCCATTTCCTTCTCCAGTGGATCTTCCCGACCCAGGGATCAAACTTGGGTCTCCATATACCGCAATAACAAAAAAAAAAGTTTTGTTTTTTTTTTTTGAAGAGCTTCTGCATTCTCAGTGCCCTGAAATTAACTAGCTGTCCTCAGAAAGTCTACCACAGATCCCACATTTGGAGAATTATGGTAAATTTTATATACACTCTTGATATTCATAGCAATATAGTAACATGGTTAAGGGTCAGACTATCTGCTTTAGAATCTCTATTTCTAATTTTTACTATTAATAACTATGCACCTTTATTTAAACTTCACCAAGCCTCAGCTTTCATCTTTGCACATTTAGGACTTGCTCTGTTATTCAATGAAGTATTTTATGTTAAGCTCCAGACACAATAAAACACTCAATATGTATTAGCTATCATTCATTATTGTTCTTATTAGCTGATTTCAGTTAACAACTTAATAGGAAACTAATAGTTATTTTGATTGAGGATATTATTTAAGTTGCAAATGTGTGATAGAATATAAGAACTTTCTGAGATATCAGATGTAAGAAACTTGAGAGTGGAAGAAGGCTAGAACATTTTCCAAATTTATTGGCAGGTTTTGTGTTGATAACATTAAAGGAAATAGTTGAAGTAGGCTTGTGTTTTGGGACGGAAGCAAAATGAATGTGGTTGGTTTGGAGTATTTTGGGTTTGACAGCACCATGAAACATTAAGATAGTCATCAGTGATGAATATGGGGAATACTCGATTTGTTCAGATGCC
Source organism: Kobus ellipsiprymnus (assembly GCA_006410655.1). Lineage (NCBI taxonomy): Eukaryota > Metazoa > Chordata > Mammalia > Artiodactyla > Bovidae > Kobus > Kobus ellipsiprymnus. The sequence continues at coordinate 650,612 of SJYR01000529.1, read as the reverse complement.
CTTTTAAGTTGATAGTAAGAGAATGCCCCATAGTATGTAAATTGCTTTCTTTTTTCACATAGACAATATTTTTTTACTTGAATTTCCTCACCTCTTTCTCCAAACTTATTTTTTTAATGAATTTTAAGTGGTCATGTTAAAGAAAATACCCTATGCCATTTAAGTCCCTGGAATTTGATCAGGGACTTTTTTATAGGGAATTCTAGAGTCCTTCAGGTTTAAATACTTAAAACTGTTCTTATCTGATACCATATAACTATACAGTTCTATGACTGGGATATTGAGAAGTGAAACACCACTTCATCTTCATTATAGTCACAATTTGTCCTCAAGGCTCTGGAGTATTACTGTTTGGACCCAGAAAAAAAATATTCTGTGAATACATAACCTTTTCAGGTTCTAACAAAAATGTTCAACACATGAGGTATTAAAACACTTACTCATTCATTATATAATGAAAACACAATAATGTTTCTGGATCTCTTACATCCTCTGATTAAACAATGCTAAACAAAACACATTGTCAACACTCCCTGCTGATATAGAAGTAGCCCTTGAGAGGCAAAATCAATTTTAAATAATAATGCTGAAATTAATGTATTTATTCCCTCAGTTTACTCAACAGATACTTATTTATTCATCTCATCCAGTACATATTTATTTGGTTCCTGTTCCAGATACTGCTATAGAGATGTAAATAAAACAAAATCCCTACTTATGTGGAGTTCAAATTCTATTATAAAAGATAATAACGCAGGGAGCTCAGCTCTGTGCTCTGTGATTACCTTGATGGGTGGGATGAAGGAGAGAGGAAGCTGCTCCCAGAAGGAGCTATATGTGCATACATGTAACTGCATCACTTAGTTGTACAGCAGAAATTAATGCAGCATTTTAAAGCATGTATAGTCCAATAAACAAAAGGCAATAACAATAAACAAATTAACAAAGTATTTTGAATGAAAAATAAAGAGTATTTTGAAAGAAAAGAGAATAACAAGGAGAATTACTCAATGGGGAAAGAAATCAGTCCATTTTTTCCGTTAACATTCAGACTATGAATTCTTGCTAAGCATTATTTTCCATTTTATCTCTGTGACTATATTTTTAAAAATACATAGAAGTTCAATATCATTTGATACTATGGAGAATTGGGTGGGCTTAACACAATAAATAGACATTTGAGTGCAACAAAACTAGGTATACGTGTGTGTTAGTCACTCGGTCATGTCAGACTCTTTGCAACCCCATGGACTATAGACCACCAGGCTCCTCTGTCCATGGAATTCTTCAGGCAAGAATACTGGAATGGGTTCCTGTTATCTCAATAATTTCAAAAATTAAGGATCTTTTAAAATCCATTCTTCACTTTCATATGCAAAACAGAATGAGAAATTGAACTATATCTTTCATAAGACATATTTTCAGATTCCTTCCTTTATTTTTAATACTTTGTCACATTTGCTTTTATTTTCTAGTAGTATCTCTAGAATTTTAATTTATCCATCATGTGGTCTTAAAATAAAATCTGCCTTAAGTAATAATGATACTATTTCTATATCATACTTTTTTGTATAAATATATATGATTCTGACAATAAACACATAATGGCCAACTCTATCCCTGATATTTAGTAGGTTTTGGAAGTACAAAGAAAATCATATTTTGTCCATATTATTCATTATGCCAAAGTGTAGTGTAGGAAAATGTTTTCCAAAGCACTACCTGTATGGTCATGAAGGTGCACCATAGAAAGATCCGGACTGATGAACTAGTGTTAAATGTAGTGCATGAGTGCATCCTCAGTTTTGTCCAACTCTTTACAACTCCATGGACTGTAGCCCACCATGCCTCTCTGTCCATGGATTTCCCAGGCAAGAACACTGGAGTGTGTTGCCATTTCCTCCTCTAGGAGAGCTCCCCAACTCAGGGATTGGACCCATGTCTATTGTGTCTCCTGCACTGGCAAGTGGATATTTACCAATGAGCCACCTGGAAGGCCCCTGCTTAATATAGTAAAATTAACTAATTCATGTAGTAAAAAGGTATAGTCTATATAAGAAGCTATGAAAGTTATATTGAAAATGTGGCATTACTGAAACTTCAAAAACTAATGAAACTGAAAGAAAGGTATAATATGATATGGGAAGATAGGACATTTGAAATTTTTACTTTATTTTATGGATTTGGTAAAAGCTCACCAACTGCATTAGCATATCTGGTTTCAACTTTGGGGTTCACCATATATTTCTGGGCATTGTTTATTAACCCCTTAATTTTTTAAAGTTTGTATGGGCAATTAGCATAATGTATGCAAAGTATATCATGCAAAATGCCAGGCTGGATAAGGCACAAGCTGGAATCAAGATTGCTGGGAGAAATATCAATAACCTCAGATATACAGATGACACTACCCTTATGGCAGGAAGTGAAGAAGAACTAAAGAGCCCCTTGATGAAAGTGGAAGAGGAGAGTGAAAAAGTTGGCTTAAAGCTCAACATTCAGAAGACTAAGATCATGGCATCTGGTCCCATCACTGCATGGCAAATAGATGAGGAAACAATAGAAACAGTGGAAAACTTTAATTTTGGGAGGCTCCAAAATCACTGCAGATGGTGACTGCAGCCATGATATTAACAGACTTTTGCTCCTTGGAGCTATGGCCAACCCAGACAATATACTAAAAAGCAGAGATATTACTTTACTGACAAAGGTCCATCCAGTCAAAGCTATTATTTTTCCAGTAGTCATGTATGGATGTGGGAGTTGGACAGTGAAGAAACCTGAGCATCGAAGAACTGATGCTTTTGAACTGTGGTGTTGGAGAAGACTCTTGAGAGTCCCTTGAACTACAAGTAGATCAAACCAGTAAATTCTAAAGGAAATGAGTTTTGAATATTCGTTGGAAGGACTGATGTTGAAGTTGAAGCTGCAATACTTTGGCTACCTGATGTGAAGAACTGACTCATTGGAAAACACCCTGATCTGGGAAAGACTGAGGGTGGGAGGAGAAGGGGATGATGGAGGATGAGATGTTTGGATGGCATCACTGACTCAATGAACATGAATTTGAATAAACTCCGGTAGTTGCTGATGAACAGGGAAGCCTGGCATGCTGCAGTCCATGGGCTTACAAAGAGATGGACATGACTGAGTGACTGAACTGAACTGAACTGAACTGAAGAGTAATCTACAGATCATGCACTGCATGAAAATCATGTTGTTTAAAAATCAGAACACAATTATTGTTAGCTTTACAAAGTATCACACTGCTTTAGGGACAAAAATTTTGACAAAGTACCTTTTGACATGAGGATCCATAGAGTAAGGTTGGATTAGTTGTAATAAAAAGGGGACGGAGGGGGGAAAATGCATCAGATTCTGATGGTGACTGCTTAAAAATACTTGATAATAACAGAAAAACTGTGAAGAGGGAATGGGTATGCATTAGGGGGAAGTTACAAGGGATATAGGAGTTTATTTTGCATGAAACAAGGCATTCATAAATAGGTTGCCACATCTCTGGAAAAATACTAATTCTAAATATTTGTCTCATTGTATTTAATGACTAAAACTGCAAGGAGAAATTGTATAGATTTTGCAGAGCATTTACAAATAATATTCCTTGTATATAATTATGTTTCTAAGGTAGTTTATTTTCTTTATTTCTTTCAGTCAACACTCTTTGCTAAATACTCCTTTATGACTTGAAAGAAAGTTTTCTTAGCTTACTGCAGAAAAGAAATATTATGCTATAGCTGATATAAGAGAATAGTGTAGTACACTAGTGTTTTCCATAAAAATTAATTTGAACTTTTAAATGTAAATAAAAATTTAAATAACTTTCTTAATATTAATGATTCTAATTATTATAAGGTTATATTCAATATCTTTCATTGACTGTAGGTTCAATATTATTGCTTATAATTTCTCCTTTACATAATTTTCCATTCTTATTTTTGTTTCTGCTTAACATTGGACTAAACATTAATGACAAATTTATTCCAATAAAATTGTCATTATATCATGATTTTTAGTTTTCTGGAAAGTGTCTTTAAGAACCTAGTCAGAACAAATCCTTATTCTTGCTGTGCCAGAGTTAAATATTCAAAATCTGTCCCCCACTTCTCATAATAATAGAAGCTGAAGAAACTGGCAGACTGTTTTTCTTTACTTTAGATTTAACAAAATACGGTTAATTGTTAAAGTAATTAAACAAGGAGATGAGGTGAAAAGTAGCAATAATATAAAACCTGGTAGAGATTGTCAATTTAACAAATGATTTGTAAATTACAAAGTCTTTTATTATTAAATATATCCACCCTACCTCCTGTGGAATGCTGTTAGAAAGCAGCTGTCTTTGAGTGTTTGTGTTGTTAGTGTTATTCCCTGGGGGAGGGGGGGGGACATTTTTTCCATAATTAAGACCCCAAAATAAAATTTTACTCAGAGAGTTCTTTTTGAAAATAAACATATATTGAAAGAATTGCAAGAGAACATGATGCCAAGAGTTGACTCATTGGAAGAGACCCTGATGCTGTGAAGATGGACATGAGTTGAAGCAAACTCTGGGAGATAGTGAAGGACAGGGAAGCTGGACATGCTGCAGTTCATGAGGTCACAAAGTGTCAGACACAACTTAGCCACTAAACAACAACAAATTCAAGATGTAACAATAAGACTGAAGTGTTCAACAGAGAGGAAGAATTTGAGAATGAGAATGCTAATTAAGGACTTTTAAATTTGCATATTCTGAAAGATCAGTTCAAAGTCTTATTACTTGCAGAATTCTGATGGCCTCATCTTGGCATCACCACCGTCATTTGTACACAAATGGCCTAGGAAAACGGCATAACCAATTGCCCATGTGACTCTTGTCTGTACTGGTCTTCATTAGTCAGACCATTGATGTAATTGAGATAACGATCCCCTGCATGATCAGCCGCTGACTGGCAAAACTTACCTAATGTTTTTAATTTCACAAATCAAGTCAAGCAATGCTGGAAGAAAATTTAAAATATTATTTAAAAGACACTTTAAGGAGGGTGGGATGTATGATAGTTGTCAGGCGAGTGTTTACTCCTTGGTTCTGTCTCATCACAACAAAGATTTGGAGTGACGGACATTAACGCCCTTGGCGTGTCACAGCTCTCGGGTCTTAGACAGACCGTGTTTTAGCTCTCAGGTCTCTAACAGTCCGTGTTATAGCTCTTAGACAAATCAGTGTTACAGCTCTGTGTTATAGCTCTATTTTATTTAGATAATAGCAGGAAAATCTATCCTCAAGGAGTGAGGGCATGTTGACCCAAAGACGTGAAAAGAAGAGTGCCCCAGTGCACTGGAGAGAGAGAGGGAGACCCCCGGTCCTTTGGCTCCTCTTTTTATATGTCTTTTCATCTCCATGGGCCTGCCCTATATAAATTGGGCTAGCCAGGAGTGTTGTTTGTTCTACCTGAGGTCCTCTCTCTGGTCCTTGGATCTTCCTTTGCTGTATTTTTGCGGGCTTTTCCCTTCCTTGTCTTTTAGCCACCATCATTCTGGACTCCTTTTTCCTATTCTAACTACCTAACAATAGGACTGAAGAGTCCTAGTGGTCCCTTCTAGGCCCAAGTTTTGCTGAGTATCTGTATCCTTATGCCCATATCTATTTATCTATACACAGATGCTCATAAACATCTACTGCACCTTTCTGAGCATCAGTTTCTACAAAGTAAATGTTGTAATTACTTTCTAGCCCACATCCTGTATGAGGTCATATTAGCTAAAATATATAACAATATTATTCAAAAGTAATGTTTTATCTTTGGAGACATTTTCTTCAAGTTCTACAAAAAAGAAATTATCAATCATTGTGGATATGTTGTAGGAATATTTTCTCTAGTGTCAGACACAACTTAGCCACTAAACAACAACAAATTCAAGATGTAACAATAAGACTGAAGTGTTCAACAGAGAGGAAGAATTTGAGAATGAGAATGCTAATTAAGGACTTTTAAATTTGCATATTCTGAAAGATCAGTTCAAAGTCTTATTACTTGCAGAATTCTGATGGCCTCATCTTGGCATCACCACCGTCATTTGTACACAAATGGCCTAGGAAAACGGCATAACCAATTGCCCATGTGACTCTTGTCTGTACTGGTCTTCATTAGTCAGACCATTGATGTAATTGAGATAACGATCCCCTGCATGATCAGCCGCTGACTGGCAAAACTTACCTAATGTTTTTAATTTCACAAATCAAGTCAAGCAATGCTGGAAGAAAATTTAAAATATTATTTAAAAGACACTTTAAGGAGGGTGGGATGTATGATAGTTGTCAGGCGAGTGTTTACTCCTTGGTTCTGTCTCATCACAACAAAGATTTGGAGTGACGGACATTAACGCCCTTGGCGTGTCACAGCTCTCGGGTCTTAGACAGACCGTGTTTTAGCTCTCAGGTCTCTAACAGTCCGTGTTATAGCTCTTAGACAAATCAGTGTTACAGCTCTGTGTTATAGCTCTATTTTATTTAGATAATAGCAGGAAAATCTATCCTCAAGGAGTGAGGGCATGTTGACCCAAAGACGTGAAAAGAAGAGTGCCCCAGTGCACTGGAGAGAGAGAGGGAGACCCCCGGTCCTTTGGCTCCTCTTTTTATATGTCTTTTCATCTCCATGGGCCTGCCCTATATAAATTGGGCTAGCCAGGAGTGTTGTTTGTTCTACCTGAGGTCCTCTCTCTGGTCCTTGGATCTTCCTTTGCTGTATTTTTGCGGGCTTTTCCCTTCCTTGTCTTTTAGCCACCATCATTCTGGACTCCTTTTTCCTATTCTAACTACCTAACAATAGGACTGAAGAGTCCTAGTGGTCCCTTCTAGGCCCAAGTTTTGCTGAGTATCTGTATCCTTATGCCCATATCTATTTATCTATACACAGATGCTCATAAACATCTACTGCACCTTTCTGAGCATCAGTTTCTACAAAGTAAATGTTGTAATTACTTTCTAGCCCACATCCTGTATGAGGTCATATTAGCTAAAATATATAACAATATTATTCAAAAGTAATGTTTTATCTTTGGAGACATTTTCTTCAAGTTCTACAAAAAAGAAATTATCAATCATTGTGGATATGTTGTAGGAATATTTTCTCATTAAGAATAGGAAATAAATAATATCTCAAACTATGCATTTTTTCATTCATGCATTCATTCATTCTTTACTAAATAATTAGTGAGTGACTTCAATGCTTTAGCCAGTGTGATTGGTCCTGGATACAGAAAAAGTCTGTGTCCCCATGGAATTTACACTCTACTGGCAGAGAGAGACAATAAATAGTCACTAGTGTCAGGGGAGTGTGTAATTTCCTTGGTTCTGTCTCATCACAACAAAACTTTGAAGCCACGGATGGACCAGCGTTACAGCCCTCAGACAGACCCTTGGGTGGACCAGTGTTACAGCTCTGTGTTGCAGCCCAGTTTTATTTAGAAAGTAAAGGAAAATACATCCTCAAGGTGTGAGGGCAGACCAACCCAAAGACTCAAAGAAAAGAGAAGCCCCTGGTTCAATTTTGGCTCCTCTTTTTATATGCTTTTTCTCCTCCCCCTTGGCCTGCCCTATGTAAACTGAGCTAGCCAGGAGTGCTGGTTGCCTTACCTGAGGTCCTCACTCCAGTCCTTGGACCTTTCTTTGTTCTATTTTTCTGGGCTTTTCCCTTCCTTGTCTTTTAGCCACTGTCATTCTAGATTCCTTTGTCCTATTCTAACTACCTAACATTCCCCCCTCAATAAATGGGAGACCAAATTTTTGGGGAATAGGGGCTTTGAGGTCTTTCTGGCTACTTCCTGCTGAACTGGGACAGTGAGAGGCATAGGGCCTCCCCCTCATGCTGGTCTCAAGCCTCAGAGTTCTTATAGCAGTGTCTATCTAAGGGTGAGTGATATTTTCTGTGGCCAGCTGTAGTTTTATATATCCTGGTTGAACTGGTACTGCATGTTGTAGCTTGCTGACCGGGCAGAGACAAAATGGGTTAGACAATTGATAATACATAGAGCAATCGTAAGCAGCATCAATATGGTGATAACAAGGATTAATAGGGGCATTAGCCAATTCCAAATTTCCCATTGCCTGAAAAAGGATCCCCTAAAGAGATTGTAGTCACCCCAACAAATCTCCAGCACATTCTTTGAGGTTCAGTAGGATCTAGAAAGTTTTTCTTGAGGACTATGAGACTTTTTAAACTTAGCTGGAGGTACTTAACCCAGAAACAACACGTCTCATTCAAGATGGCTCAAACCCCTCCTTGTTCAGGGATCAGGAGATCTATCTCCTGTCTATTTTGGAGTACAACCCCTTCCAAGCTGTGTTGGCTCTTTAGCGCTATCCTGAGAAATCCTATCCCCAGAAACTAGATTTTGGAGGTGTTCATTAGAATGGCCCTCATTTGTAGTCCTGAATAGGTAGCTGAAATCTCCCAGGGGCTCACAGGTGTATTGAGTGTCCTCTTCTGTTTTCTTCCATGTCTTGACTTACAAGTAGTGAATCCAGGAGTCATGTCCTGGTACCTTGACTGCTGTGGGGGTAGAAAGTAGTACCGGGTGGGGCCCTTTCATGTGGGCTTGGAGTTGAGCCTTTGGAGACCCATCTTCTCAGACTTTAATTAGGACCTGGAGCATATAGTGGTGACTCTTTAGAATCTTTTCAGTCCTAGTTGACACCCAACAAGTGTATATCCTGTCAAAATTGCCCAATGGTCATGGTATAAGATGGGAGGGTCTGAGCCTCTGGATCTAGGAAGAGGTCATCGACATAAACAAAATGTCTCCCATACAGCATCTCATATGGACTAAGACCAACCTGTTCCTTAGGGGCAATACAGGTGCAGAGGAGAGCTATTGGTAAAGCCTCCTTCCATCCCAGGGAGGTCTTCTGGGTTATCTTTGTTATTGCTAATTTAAGAATTGGTTGGCTCTTTCTACTTTTCCTGAAGACTGAGGTCTCCAGGCACAATGGAGATAATGTGTTTCACCCAATGCTTTAGAGACCCCTTGTGTGACCTTAGAAGTAAATGGTGTCCCATTGTCACTTTGTAATGACCTGGGCAGACCAAATCTTGGAATGATTTCATGGAGCAGTTTTTTTATCACCTCCTCAGCCTTCTCAGTCTGGGTGGGAAGGCCTTCAATCCATCCTGTGAATGTATCTATCATGACTAACAGGTATTTATACTCTTGAGAAACTGGCATCTGGGTGAAGTTCATTTGCCAGTCCTCTCCTGGGTAGGTCCCACATCACTGGATGGGCTGAGACAGCTGGAGTCTTCAGGCTTCTTGGGGGCTGTTTAATTGGCAACTGGAACAAGAGAAAACCACTTGCCTTAGAGTCGTTTGGAGGCCTGTTGCTCTGAAGGACCTTTCTAGTAATCTTTGGAGGGCCTTCTCCCATAAATAAGTGGTGGCATGTAAGGAGTTAACCAAGTTTCATTGAGGTTCCCAGGCAGAAAAAGGAGGCCCTCCTTTTGGAACCACACTGTATGATCTTGTTGAAAGCCTTCACTCAGCTTTAAGAGTCTCACCTCCAGTATATGAAGGAGTTTCTGGCAAATTAGTCTGTGGAACTAAGGTGGCAAACCCTATTAAATCATTGTTCTGTACTGCTGTTCTCTTAGCTGCCTGATAGGCTGTTTGGTTCCCTCATGCCACTTCCGTGCTCCTTTTATGGTGTCCTTTAGAATGGGTGACTGAAACCTCATTGGGCAGATGAACTGCCTTCAAGAGCCTAAGGATTTTATCATCATATTTGATAGGGGATGCATGGGTGGTCAAGTTGCCTCTTTCTTTCCAAATAGCAGCATATGGAAAGGCATATTTGGAGTCAGTGTAAATGGCTACTCTTTTCCTTTTCCCAGCTCTAAAACTTGAGTCAGGGCTATGAGCTCAGCTAATTGGGCTGAAGTACCTGGTGGCAAAGATTTAGCCTCTATGGTCTCAAAATTGGAGACTGTTGCTTATCTGGCTCTTCTTTTTCCATCCAAGACAAAGCTGCTTCCATCAGTGTACCAGATTTCTTCAGAATTGGTCAGAGGATCTTCTGACAATCCCTCTCAGGGTTTTGTCTGGTCCAAGAGTTTTAGGCAAGAGTGAAAGAGGAGAGAGCCCTCGGGGGTAGGCAGGAGGGTGACAGGGTTAAGAACCCCATAAGGGAATATAGTGAGGCCTGGATTTTCCATCAGCACTACTTGATAAGGGCATATAGAGAGAAATACAAGGTTTAAATGAATGGAAAGAAGTGTAATTTTTTTTTCTTGAAAATGTTGAATAATAAACAGCAATTAGAAGCATCTATATAATGCTTTTATTTTATTAAACAAATAAACTTGAAGCATATAACAACAGTTGGGTATAAGTGAATTTAAAAGTCAGGTGATTAAAATAATGACTTCTTAAGAAATACAAAGTTGCTATTAAATGATTCATTTTTCCTTTAATAAATAATAGAAATATGGAATTTTAAAATATTAGAGAAACAAGAGTTTTCTAAAGAAAATGTTGGTATTTCAATGTTATCAAACAATAAATTAGATCTGATTTAAGGATAAACAAATAAAGATTTCCTTTCACGTGCAACTTGACCTAAACAGTATACACATTGCATGAAAGAAACTATATTGATTCCACACCTGTTTTTTTTTTTTTATATAAATAAATATTGTACTTGGGACAAAATTTTTGGAATCAGTAAATTAAAAATCAGTTTAATCTTAATATTTTTCTGAAACTATGAGTGACAGTATGAGAGTGTGTATATGTATATACCACTCACACTCACACACACACACAGTGTAGAGTTGCAAATAATCTGTGTTCATTCAAATGCCTATGCTGACTTTCTTCAATAAACTGCATGGCTGAGTTTCCAATAACTCTGTGAGGAATAGGCAGTTCTAGATGCAGTGCTTTCATAATTGACTATTGCTATGCTCAGTTTCACCTGATGGAGAAGTCTATTAGAACAATTTTAAACCCTTCAAAGCATTCACTAGCCTTTGTTATTGTTATTATTATTATGGTCTCTTGGATTGTAACCACATATGGAACAGAATACATTGCCTCGTTGTATAAAGTCAAAGCTTTAATTCCTTTTCAGAAACTTTTCCTGTAACAGCATCTCAATAAATTAAGTAGGTCACATGAATTCTTAAGAGAATTTTCACTATTAAGCGACAAAAAGCATATAGGTCTATGCCCTAGGACACAGTTGCAAAATTTAGATAAACTTCAACCTCACTTTTCAACATTCTTGCATGAAAGAGAATATCAGGGAAAACACTTCTGTTTTGATATGGTCTTACTCTTAAATTCCATGGTTGGTTTAAATTGATGTTTATTGTTGTTCAAAAAGTACCAAATAGAGAAACAACAATAGCACTACTATTTTGTCACCCTACTTATTTAACTTATGTGCAGAGTACATCATTCGACATGTTGGGCTGGATGAAGCACAAACTGGAATCAACATTGCTGGCAGAAAATATCAATAACTTCAGATATGCAGATGACACCACACTTATGGCAGAAAGTGAAGAAGAACTAAAGAGCCTTCTTGATGAAAGTGAAAGGGGAGATGGAAAAAGTTGACTTAAAGCTCAATATTCAGAAAACTAAGATCATGGCCTCTAGTCCCATCACTTCATGGCAAATAGGTGGGGAAACAATGGAAATAGTGACAGATTTTGTCTTTAGGGACTCCAAAATCACTGCAGATGGTGATTGCAGCCATGAAATTAAAAGACACTTGTTCCTTGGAAGAAAAGTTATGACCAACCTAGACAGCATATTAAAAAGCAGAGACATTACTTTGCCAAGAAAGCTCCATCTAGTCAAAGCTATGGTTTTTCCAGTAGTCATGTATGAATCTTTCCCAGCATGTGAGAGTTGGACTATAAGGAAAGCTGAGCACTGAGGAATTGATGCTTTTGAGCTGTGGTGTTGGAGAAGACTCTTGAGAGTCCCTTGGACAGCAAGGAAATCCAAGCAGTCCAACCTAAAGGAGATCAATCCTGAATATTCATTGGAAGGACTGATGTTGAAGCTGAAACTCCAATACTTTGGCCACGTGATGTGAAGAACTGACTCACTCATTTGAAAAGACTTCGATGCTGGAAAGATGGAAGGCAGGAGGAGAGGGAGATGACAGAGGATGAGATGGTTGGATGGCATCATTGACTCAATGGATGTGAGTTTAAGTAGGCTCCAGGAGATGGTGAATGACAGGGAAGCCTGGTGGGCTGCAGTCCATGGGATCACAAAGAGTCAGACACTACTAAGCAACTGAACTGACTGACTAATAGCACTGCTGAAATATATCACTGTTTTTGCTGATATTCTGAAGAGTTATATTAAATAATCATTGTTAACTATAAGTTTTAAATGAACACTTCGACTTTTGTACAAAAAATTTAATTATCATGTTGAAATTGTTTTTAGCACTTCTACCTAAGGATTTGCATTGAATGCCATCAAAAATTTCACACTGATATACTCTTTTCTATATTTTCTGAAGGATATGTCTGAAGGGTCAGTTGAGTCTGTGTTCCAAAATGAGTAGATCTCAAAAGACTTATGTAAAAAAATCTTGGCTTTGCTTTGAAATACTTAGACCTTCCACTTTTGTGCAGAAAATACAATTAAACACTTTTTTGTTGTTGTTATTAACATCATATAATATTCAAAAGCTAATTCAAGCAGTGATTAAAAATAATTATAACAGTGTGTGTGTATGTTCAGTCACTCAGTTGTGTCCTACTCTTTGTGGCCCCGTGTATTGTAGCCCACCAGCTCCTCTGTCCAAGGGATTTTTTGAGGAAAGAATACTAGAGTGGTTTGCCATTTCCTACTCCAGAGAATCTTTCTGACCCCAGGATTGAACCCATGTCTCTGGCCACTCATACATTAGCATGCAGATTCTTTACCACTAGCACCATCTAGGAAGCCCAATTAGAACTGTGGTGTTATCAGTTGTGAGGCTTCCCTGGTGACTCGTTAGTATGGAATCTGCCTGCAATGCAGGAGACGTAGGTTCGATGCCTGGGTCAGGAAGATCCCCTGGAGGAGGAAATGGCAACCTGTTCCAGTGTTCCTGCCTGGGAAATCCCTTGGACAGAGGAGCCTGACAGGCTACAGTCCATGGGGTGGTAAACAGTTGGACACAACTTAGAAACTAAACGATGTTATCTATTGCATTTGTCTGAAACAGTACATTGTCAAGATGCCATTGGACTCAATATTCTTGTTAATGAAAATCCTTTCTCCCCACCCTAATGATAGCCACTTTTCCAGCTTTATGAATATCACTGGTTGTTTTTATTTGTTTGTTTCTTAATTAGCAATCATATTTCTATTTCTAAATAGTAGCATGCAATATTGTTTGTTTTGGGAACTCTATATAAATGAACATATATGGATATGCTGGTGGGGTTGTTCTGTTTAATACCAAGCTTTTATGATATCACATTTTGTTTTATGTAAATAGAGTATATTCATATTCATTACGAATAGTATTTGAAACTTTAATTGTATAGAAAAATAATAACTTGGTCCATCTTATGACTACTGTGTATTCACTTTTACTTTCAAAAATGTGTTTGGAATTCTACACAGTTCAGTTCAGTTCAGTCACTCAGTCGTGTCTGACTCTTTGTGACCCCATGAATCACAGCACGCCAGGCCTCCCTGTCCATCACCATCTCCCGGAGTTCACTCAGACTCATGTCCATTGTGTCCCTGATGCCATCCAGCCATCTCATCCTCAGTTGTCCCCTTTTCCTCCTGCCCCCAATCCCTCCCAGCATCAGAGTCCTTTCCAATGAATCAACTCTTCACATCGGGTGTCAGTCGTGTATGACTCTTTGTGACCCCATGAATCACAGCACGCCAGGCCTCCCTGTCCATCACCATCTCCCGGAGTTCACTCAGACTCATGTCCATTGTGTCCCTGATGCCATCCAGCCATCTCATCCTCAGTTGTCCCCTTTTCCTCCTGCCCCCAATCCCTCCCAGCATCAGAGTCCTTTCCAATGAATCAACTCTTCACATCGGGTGTCCAAAGTACTGGAGTTTCAGCTTCAGCATCATTCCTTCCAAAGAAATCCGAGGGCTGATCTCCTTCGGAATGGACTGGTTGGATCTCCTTGCAGTGCAAGGGACTCTCAAGAGTCTTCTCCAACACCACAGTTCGAAAGCGTCAATTCTTCAGCACTCAGCCTTCTTCACAGTCCAACTCTCACATCCATACATGACCACTGGAAAAACCATAGCCTTGACTAGATGGACCTTTGTTGGCAAAGTAATGTCTCTGCTTTTGCATATACTATCTAGGTTTGTCATAACTTTTCTTCCAAGGAGTAAGCATCTTTTAGTTTCATGGCTGCAGTCACTATCTGCAGTAATTGTGGAGCCCAAAAAAATAAAGTCTGACACTGTTTCTACCGTTTCCCCATTTATTTCTCATGAAGTAATGGGACCGGATGCCATGATCTTTGTTTTCTGAATGTTGAGCTTTAAGCCAACTTTTTTGCTCTCCTATTTCACTTTCATCAAGAGGCTTTTTAGCTCATCTTCACTTTCTGCCATAAGGGTGGTGTCATCTGCATTTCTGAGGTTATTGATATTTCTCAAGGCAATCTTGATTCCAGCTTGTGTTTCTTCCAGTCCAGCGTTTCTCATGACGTACTCTGCATAATTCTATACTACCTACCATATAATAATAGAAATTAAGCAAGGGATGGGAATTCCTGATAGCTCAGTCAGTAAAGAATCTGCCTACAGTACAGGAGCCCCAGATTCAATCCCTGCCAGGGTCAGGACGATCCCCCGGAGAAGGAAATGACAACCCACTCCAGTATTCTTGCCTGGAAAAATCCCATGGACAGAGGAACCAAGTGGGCTATTGTCCATGGGGTCAAGAGTCCAATATGACTTAGTAACTAGACCACCACCACAAACAAGGGGATGGAAAGCTGAAAGATACCAGAAAGAAGACCAAATTTATAGTTAATAACTATGAAAAGCATCTGTTTCCCATAGATCTGGGAAAACAAATCCAGAGGATATTGTGATATCTGAACTGGGAAGGTTGAAGAGGGACCCTGGAGGGTTAGAAATCAACTTTCCAGAAGGTTGTGGGCTTGGAGGTAGGGCTCACAGAGCAGTACCCAGGCATCCCTCTATGTGGCAGTACTGTAGAGCTGGTGCTGGTGCCTCTGGGGAGTCTAGAGGACTTGTTTCACTAGAGTAGAAAGAAGCTGGACACTGCGACAGACTGTTGCTGTCAGGGAGAGGGTTTTTGCTCAGTTAATGACAGCAAGGACAGAAAACACAAGGGAGAAGCAAGTTTTCTTCTACTCTTTCAGCCTTCCAATCTCACTCTATGCCCTCTACTGACAGACCATAATAAGGAATTCCCTGGTAGCTCAGTTGGTAGAGAATCTGCCTATAGTGCAGGAGACCCAGGTTCAATCCCTGGGTTGGGAAAATCCCCTAGAAAAGGAAATGGCAGCACACTCCAGTATTCTTGCCTGGAAAATCCCATGGAAAGAGGAGCCTGGTGGGCTACAGTCCATGAGGTCTAAAGCCAAATGACAAGGAAGAGATATCATTTTTAGACTTTAGTGCTAGCATGACAAAGTAGAGAAAGACATATTTGGATCTGGGAAATCATGGTTTAATAACTCACATGAAAATTTTAATTGTACAATTATGCTTGGGGTGCTCAACTAACATGAGGCTGAGGATGACTGCGTTGATAGAGACTGAGACCGTAATCATTCACAAAAATAAATTTTAACTATGAAAACATTGGTACATAATGATAGAGTGTAAAGCTTAAAATATGAACAACATAATAAACGTACTTCCAATGGGTAGATTTTTCAGTTCTTTTATGTAGTAACTCCAAAATTTAATCCTAAGTTTTTGTTTTTGTTTGTTTGTTTGTTGTTTGTTTGTTTGTTTGTTTGTTGTTGATGAAAAACTTAAAGCTTTTTATTTGGTAGTGAGATGTTGTGGTACTTTCAGGTGAACAGCAAAAGGACTCAGCCATACATATACATGTATCCATTCTCCCTAAATCCCCTCCCAACCAGACTGGCACATAATATTGAGCAGTTTCCTGTGTTACACATTAGGTCCTTGTTGTTTATCCAATTTATATATAGCAGTGTGTATATGACCTTTCCCAAATCTCTACCTATCTCTTCCCCTAGCAACATAAGTTCATTTTCTAAGTCTCTGAGTCTCATTAGACTATGGCTCAGATCATGAACTGATTTAGATATAGATATTGCGGTTGCTAGAGTCGGGCACGACTGAGAGACTTCCCTTTCACCTTTCACTTTCATGCATTGGAGAAGGAAATGGCAACCCACTCCAGTGTCCTTGCCTGGAGAATCCCAGGGATGGGGAAGCCTCATGTGCCACCTGTGGGGTCGCACGGAGTTGGATACAACTGAAGCGACTTAGCAGCAGCAGCAGCATTGCCAATTTAGATATATTGAAGAAAGTGGGGAAAACCACTAGGCCATTCAGGTATGATCTAAATATGATTATACAGTGGAAGTGAGAAATAGAGTTAAGGGACTAGATCTGATATACAGAATGCCTGATGAACTATGGATGAAGGTTCGTGACATTGTACAGGAGACAAGAATCAAGACCATCCCCAAGAAAAAGAAATGCAAAAGAGCAAAATGGCTGTTTGAGGAGGCCTTACAAATAGCTGTGAAAAGAAAGGAAGTGAAAAGCAAAGGAGAAAAGGAAATATGTATTCATTTGGATGCAGAGTTCCAAAGAATAGCCTTCCTCAGCGATCAATGCAAAGAAATAGAGGAAAACAATAGAACACAAAAGACTAGAGATCTCTTCAAGAAAATTAGAGCTACAAAGGGAATATTTCATGCAAAGATGGGCTCAATAAAGGACAGAAATGGTATGGACCTAAAAGAAGCAGAAGATATCAAGAAGAGATGGCAAGAATACACAGAAGAACTATACAAAAAAGATCTTCATGACCCAGATAATCACGATGGTGTGATCACTAATCTAGAGCCAGACATCCTAGAATGTGAAGTCAAGTGGGCCTTAGGAAGCATCACTATGAACAAAGTTACTGGAGGTGATGGAATTCCAGTTGAGCTATTTCAAATCAGCATCAAAGATGATGCTGAAAGCGCTGCACTCTATATGTCAGCAAATTTGGAAAACTCAACAGTGGCCACAGGACTAAAAAAGATCAGTTTTCATTCCAAACCCAAAGAAAGGCAATGCCAAAGAATGCTCAAACTACCATACAATTGCTCTCATCTCACACAGTAGTAAAGTAATGCTCAAAATTCTCCAAGTCAGGCTTCAGCAATACGTGAACTGTGAACTTCCTGATGTTCAAGCTGGTTTTAGAAAAGGCAGAGGAACCAGAGATCAAATTGCCAACATACTTTCTATCATTGAAAAAGCAAGAGAATTCCAGAAAAACACTTATTTATGCTTTATTGACTATGCCAAAGCCTTTGACTGTGTGGATTACAACAAACTGTGTAAAATTCTGAAAGAGATGGGAATACTAATCACCTGATCTGCCTCTTGAGAAACCTATATGCAGGTCAGAAGCAACAGTTAGAACTGGACATGGAACAACAGACTGGTTCTAAATAGGAAAAGGAGTATGTCAAGGCTTTATATTGTCACCCTGCTGACTTAACTTATATGCAGAGTACATCATGAGAAACGCTGGGTTGGAAGAAGCACAAACTGGAATCAAGATTGCCAGGAGAAATATCAATAACCTCAGATATGCAGATGATACCACCCTTATGGCAGAAAGTGATGAGGAACCAAAGAGACTCTTGATGAAAGTGAAAGAGGAGAGTGAAAAAGTTGGCTTAAAGCTCAACATTCAGAAAACTAAGATCATGGCATCTGGTCCCATCACTTCATGGCAAATAAATGGGGAAACAGTGGAAACAGTGGCTGACTTTATTTAGGGGGGGCTCCAAAATCACTGCAAATTGTGATTGTAGCCATGAAATTAAAAGATGCTTACTCCTTGGAAGGAAAGTTTTGACCAACCTAGACAGCATATTAAAAAGCAGAGACATTACTTTGCCAACAGAGGTCCATCTAGTCAAGGCTATGGTTTTTCAAGTGGTCAGGTATGGATGTGAAAATTGGACTATAAAGAGAGCTGAATGCTGAAGAATTGATGCTTTTGAACCGTGGTGTTGGATAAGACTCTTGAGAGTCCCTTGTTTGTTTGTTTGTTTGTTTTAATTAATTTATTTTTATTGGAGGCTAAATACTTTACAATGTTTTAGTGGTTTTTGCCATACATTGACATGAATCAGCCATGGGTTTACATGTGTTCCCTATCCTGAACCCCCCTCCTACCTCCCACCCCATCCCATCCCTCTGGGTCATCCCAGCAAGGAGATCCAACCAGTCCATCCTAAGGGAAATCGGTCCTGGGTGCTCTTTGGAACAACTGATGTTAAAGCTAAAACTCCAGTATTTTGGCCACCTGATGCAAAGAGCTGACTGATTTGAAAAGACCCTGATGTTGGGAAAGATTGAAGGCAGGAGGAGAAGGGGGCGACAGAGATTGTGATGGTTAGATGGCATCACCAACTCAATGGACATGAGTTTGGGAAAACTCCAGGAGTTGGTGATGGACAGGAAGATCTGGAGTGCTGCGGTTCATGGGGTTGCAAAGAGTTGGACACGACTAAGAGGCTGAACTGAACTGAACTGATATTGTGTTTTATAAATTCTTGTGTGACTAGTGAAGAGTAAATTTTATATAATTAATTGATTTTAATTTATACCTTAATTCATATAAAATAATTGTATTTGAATAAGCAAACCCCATATATGGAGTTTTTGAGATCATGTGAAATAGTAAGAAATAATTTCACCTTCTATACGTAGTCAAAATCCTAGAGAGTAAAATTTTTTTTTTTTCTTTCCCTAGAAGATGCTTCCAGATGTTTCTTTGCTTATGTGGACAAACCTTCCCTAGAATTTCCTTTTATACTTCTCAGAAAAGAAATTTTTAATTTTTTGAAGATAAGCTTAGCAGTTGTCATAGCATTCCCACATGAAAGATGTACCAGAACTTCTTGTAAAGTTAGCAGTTACAAGCCTTCCTGTGCAGAGCTGTTTACTGAGGAGATGAGCCAGTTTTAATAGGGTCCAAGAAGCTGTCTCCAAGGAATGACTGAGATCCTTTCCTTGTTATTACTGCAAACTGATGGGTTAAAATAGTTCCGACGAATCCGTGTTAGAAAGAAAGATTCAAAAAATTCCAAAATGGATCATACCAAGAAAGAAGTTTGTCTATACTGACTTTAGACACAATTCCAACATTAGAGGTTTATAAGGAAGAGCTAATTCTAGCCCACATGTGAGCTGAGGTGGAAACATTTCAACATCCTTGTATGCTGTCTTTCAATCTGTGGTTTGGGAATATATGCTGAGCATGAGTGTGTAAATTAAGACTTCCAGTGTTGGGTACCCTGAGGCCTGAGCAAGGATGAAGCAGAGCGAGACTGAGTCTGAAGTTGTGAATGACCTGTTTTCAAGAGCAGAAAATGAGAGCAATATAAATGGTTTTGTTGTTCTTTAGTAAAAATCAGGATTCTATATGTTGATAAAAGTTTATTCTCCCTATTTGGAAACTAGAAACTGGACTAACACTATTGTCAGAGGAAGTTCTAGTATTTTGTGACAATTTTAGATTGTGAGGATTCATCAGATTATATGGTAAGGACTGCAAAATTAATAGGAACCATAAGAGACAGAATTACATTTGGACTTCAAACTAATAAAATATGTCCTAACAGTTAATATACATGTGGGTCTCATACAAATTTTGGCATTACAAGTTTTGCTGATTGTGGTTAACTAAGAAATAAAGAATTTCTTTATTTTCCAAGAATGTAAGTAGATACATGGAGGTTAAAAGTTTGGCAAAGAATCAAATACCTAGTCAGGGGCAGACGTGCACTGAAAAAAAAAAAAAAAAAAAGCTGATGTCATCTACAATTTATTCCAGAACAGTCACTCAAGGCTCAATATATTCAGTAGAAGCATATAGTTTAAAAAACTGCCATTCAGCACCATCACTCTTCAAAATAAAAAAAAAAAAAAAAAGAGGGATGATGTAATATCAGCTTAGTATTTTATGTGTATTAAAGTGAGGGCAAACATCTCATTTATCTTCTGATATTACAAATGTTTAGCACATAGAAAGTAATCAATAAAGATTTGTGGAAAGGAAGGAAGAGAAGGGAAAAGAAAAGAAAGGTCAAGTTGCAAGTTTATCACTATC
Organism: Kobus ellipsiprymnus; assembly: GCA_006410655.1. Taxonomy (NCBI): domain Eukaryota; kingdom Metazoa; phylum Chordata; class Mammalia; order Artiodactyla; family Bovidae; genus Kobus; species Kobus ellipsiprymnus. The sequence continues at coordinate 630,259 of SJYR01000529.1, read as the reverse complement.
ACTTCAGGATCAATTCACAAACCAAAAAAAAGTGTAACTAAGAATTGCTCCCTGAGTTTACACCTAACTGGAAGCATTAAATCCTTATGCTAAATACTTGTGTGCACCTAATTTCATTTTAGAACTACTTATCACCTTTATTACACAGTGAGTAGCTGAAAAAAGTTGTACTGAAGGCATATATTATAAAGGAAAAGGCTAACGTACTTCATTATATGAAAATTGAAAATTTTGTTCATAAAATTTGAAATACCATGGAATAAAATTAAAGATGTAAACAACAAACTGAATAATAATACTTGTGAGAAACACAACAGATAACAAGATAAAGACTTCATATATAAAAAACTTTTTCAATGAATTCAGAGACAAAGAAAAGAAAGGAAGAAGGGTGTGTGATAAATAGATATAGATAACAGGTAAAATTTCAGGACTTGTAAAGATAGCCACGATATGCTATGTTAAAAAGGAGATTATTAAACAGTACATAAAACACCGTAAACATGTATAGACTCACATTGACCTCTGGAAAGATTAAATATCAAAACAGGATAAGTAAACATAAAAGGCTGTAATATTTTATGATGGTGATTATATTCTCTCTCTTTCCAACTCCTCTCTTAGTAAGTCTTTCTTTACTGGTTAAAAAAAAAAAAAGTAATAACAAGGAAATCTTAGGGAAGAAAAATAGCTGAACAATAAAGGACATTTAGAATGTAGCCATTTATTTGAATCTAATTCATACTTATAACTCAAAGAATGGAATAGACATAAAGAAGGAGAGCTATATATTAGAGAAATATTGTTCTCTATAACAACAGAGAGAGTATCAAATAAAACTGCCTTCAAAATATATTTTTGTGCTGCCTAACTGTATAGACATTAATACGTCACCTATAGGATTGCAGCCATTAAATTAAAAGATGCTTACTCCTTGGAAGAAAAGTTATGAGCAACCTAGATAGCATATTCAAAAGCAGAGACCTTACTTTGCCAGCAAAGGTCCGTCTAGTCAAGGCTATGGTTTTTCCAGTGGTCATGTATAGATGTGAGAGTTTGGAATGTGAAGAAAGCTGAGCACTGAAAACTTGATACTTTTGAACTGTGGTGTTGGAGAAGACTCTTGAGAGTCCCTTGGACTACAAGGAGATCCAACCAGTCTATCCTAAAGGAAATCAGTTCTGGGTGTACATTGGAAGGACTGATGTTAAAGCTGAAACTACAATACTTTGGCTACCTCATGTGAAGAGTTGACTCATTGGAAAAGACACTGATACTGGGAGGGATTGGTGGTTGGATGTGAGAGTTGGACTGTGAAGAAGGCTGAGCACTGAAGAATTGATGCTTTTGAACTGTGGTGTTGGAGAAGACTCTTGAGAGTCCCTTGGACTGCAAGGAGATCCAACCAGTCCACCCTAAAGGAGATCAGCGCTGGGTGTTCTTTGGAAGGAATGATGCTAAAACTGAAAGTCCAGTACTTTGGCCACCTCATGCGAAGACTTGACTCATTGGAAAAGACACTGATACTGGGAGGGATTGGTGGGAGGGATTGGTGGCAGGAGGAGAAGGGGACAACAGAGGATGAGATGGCTGGATGGCATCACCGACTTGATGGACATGAGTTTGAGTTGGTGATGGACAGGGAGGCCTGATGTGCTGTGATTCATGGAGTCCCAAAGAGTCGGATAAGACTGAGCGACTGAACTGAACTGAACTGATAGGTCTTCTTATCAACTGTCACTATAGTCTCTAAGCCTCGGCATTTGTGTGTGGTGGGAGGGGGAAAGTTGAGGGGTAGAGATGGTTTAGTTGATATTTGCACTTTTTTTTCTTCTGTTCTTTACATTTATTGTGCTAAATTAAAGTTGTTTTTATTTTTTAAAATTATACTTGTTCTGGTCTCTGTTATCTATAAGAATTTCACTATATGGCAGTAAAATCTAACCATCTAACCACTATTTCCTTGATGAATTAATTAGCCTTCACTTTTTCTGTTACTGTTATCTGTTGTTTAAAACAGTCTTTTCAGGTTAAAAAAGTAGAAAAATAGTTGTGAAATATTCTCAGGTTTTCATCTTCTACATTTCCCCCTGGTACAAATGAAATTTATTCTCCTTCATGGTAAGAAACCAGACTGTCCCTGGTTTACACAGAGAAATTATTTCCCAGAAGTAACTTTCAGTTAACCTTAGTAACTTCAAAATGTCCTCTAGTAAAGAAGAAAATAGGGCTTCTCTGATGGCTCAGTGGTAGGATTTGCCTGCAATGCAGGAAATGCAGGTTCTATCCCAGGGTCAGGAAGGTCCCCTGGAGAAGAAAAGGGCAACCCACTTCAGTATTCTTGCCTGGGGAATCCCATGGAGAGAGGTTGACAACAGTCCATGGTTGACTACAGTCCATGGGGTTGCAAAGGAGTTGGATACAACTTAGTGACTAAAAATCAATAACAAAGCAGAAAATAATGCATATCTTTTAGGGTAAAAGGATTAAATAAGATAATGTATGTAGTGTACACATCCAAGTACCTGGTACATAGTGCTATTTAGTTAATTGCTGTCATATATGAATGACTTTAATAATTTTATGATAATCAATTCATTGTCCTTGAGGATTAACAAAATGTGCTATATTTAAATTTACATTTTGGGGAAAATAATAGACTGTTTTAGTCTGTTATTTCTTAGCTAAGATAATGCCTAAACTCCTCAAAGAAAACTAATCATGTGGTCTTTTACTAAAAGAATCCTAAGGTTCCTTTGCATTGCAGGTTCTACAATTTCATAGTTACTTTGAATCACCAAGACTTTGATATATTCTGAGATATTTTAAATGATTATATATATATATGTATATTTATAATGATCCAAGGTTTCACTGTTGGCTCAGCAGTAAAGGATCCACCTGCAATACAGGAGATGCAGGACACACATCTCTGGGCCGAGAAGATCCCCTGGAGGAGGGCATGACAGTCCACTCCAGTATTCCCGCCTGGAGAATCCCAGCGTCAGAGGAGTCTGATGGGCCACAGTTCAAGGGATCCCAAAGAGTCAGACATGACTAAAGTGACTGAGTACGCATGCATATTGATCCAAAATGCACCACCTATATATGGCTAGTCTGTGTAACTATACTATTCATAACCATTTGTAAATGGCTGGTACACAAATGCCTTCTGTAATAAACACCAATGAGGTAAATCTTTTCAGTGATATTCCTGTTGATGTTAAAGTAAAAAAGGCAGAACACTAATAAATGAGTTTCATTTTTGGGGATAATACTTGGTCTCAAATCATCAGTTCACTTCAGTCGCTCAGTTGTGTCTGACTTTTTGCGACCCCATGGACTGCAGCACGCCAGGCCTCCCTGTCCATCATCAACTCTCAGAGTTTACTCAGACTCATGTCCATTGAGTCGGTGATGCCATCCAAACATTTCATTCTCTGTCTTCCCCTTCTCCTGCCTTCAATGTTTCCGAGCATCAGGGTCTTTTCTAATGATTCAATTCTTCTAATCAGGTGGCCAAAGTATTGGAGTTTCAGCTTTAGCATCAGTCCTTCCAATGAATATTCAGGACTGATGTCCTTTAGGATGGACTGGTTGGATCTCCTTGCTATCTAGGGGATTCTCAAGAGTCTTCTCCAACACTATAGTTCTAAAGCATCAATTCTTTGGCATTCAGCTTTCTTTATAGTCCAACTCTCATATCCATACATAACTACTGGAAAAACCGTATCTCAAATCATAAAACCTGATAAATTCTCTTAACTATACTTATACTTCTTTATAGCATGCACATTTCACCTTATTTTATTCAATAGAATTTCTGCTAAATTTTATAACTTGAAATAAGAGCCTCTTGATATTTCCTTCTGAGATAAAGAAAAATTCTTTGCCTTTTTCCCCACCCAGGGGGGGAAAAAATGACCTTCTTCCCATCTTTGAATTTGGACAAATGTAACTATTGTGTTCAGTGGTGTGATAAAAGACACTACATCTGCTTGGGGCTAGACTTTGAAAGGACTGCAAGATTCTGCAATGATATCTTGGAACCCTAATCTCTCATGTATAAAACAAAATGGAGAAATGTGGTGATGGCACTGAAAAGGAAAAGTGCCCTGTTGAGTCCAGTCTTGCAGCCATGTCCAAAAAAGTGTTAAGCAGATACATGAGGGAAGAAACCAGCATGGAAATTGATCATTCATTCTCAAACACTCCAGTTTATGATACATAAATTAGACACAAACTTTCTAGCCAAGCCTTCTCTGACTTTCTATCTCAAAAATGATGACCATATGTGTTCAAACCCATAGACTGTGCAACAGCAGTAGTGAACCCTGAAGCAAACCATGAACTTTATGTGGCTATGATGTGTCAACATGGGTTCATCAATTCAACAAATGTACCCTCTCTAATGGGAGAAGTTGATAAAGGGAGGAAGCTGTGCATGTGTGGAAGCAGAGGGTATATGTATATATACAAGCAGTGTGTTTCTTCTTTTCAATTCTGCTGTGAATCCAAAGCTGTGCTAAAAATAAAGCCTTAATTTAAGAAATTAGGAAAAAAATAAAACTTTTCCAAAATCAAATATCTAAAATTTGCATGATTTAAAGACAGTTTATTCTTGTTAAAATTTGTTAAGGAATTATATTTTGAGAAAAAAAATTAAGTAGGAATATGGTTTTGCAACAAAAGGAATTTTTGAATGTTTGAAGCCTCTTTAAATCTGAAACCTGAAATGCACAGATTACTTTGAACACCCAGAATATTATTCTTATAATGAAATAATGAAATACAAAAGTCAGATGTATAAAATTAGATAGAATGAGCTTATCTAGTTTATTTGTATATATGTACTCATACAACTAGTAAGTCAAATCAAAAATATAAATTATCAAACAAACCTTTAAAATATATAACCTTGCAATAATACCAATGTTGTAGTTTCCAAGCTGTGTGTTGATTCTAGCTTGAGAAACTGTTTCAACTAATTCATTTGGTTTACAAGGTTAAATTATTGTTATTATGTAATCTTTTTCCAATATGCAAAATCTAAGCTTTTATAATGCTAATTATAAATTAACATGAAAACAGAAGTGCTTCCAGGCAGTAAACTATGTATATATTGTACAAAATTTCTCATCAAAATATTTATTTTATCCCCTCGTAACTGATAAGGTAGCTGTAGTTGCTAAAGGTAGATGTTTTATTACCATATTACAATGCATGTAAACGAACTGTCAAAAAACAGAATTTGAGAAAGTAGTCCATAGAGAAGTGACTTTACTTGAATGTAAAAGTCAGCAGAGATTCATAGATGTTTGACCACTTTGATGAGAATAGGGTGGGTTTGGGGACAGAGAAACAATGAAAAAATGCAATTTATTAATCTGAAAGGCTATTACTACCCTGGCAAGTAAATTAATATCTCTGGGTAGTTGAATTTCACATGAATATCTACATGAAAAATTATATTTTCAAAGCATTGGGAGATTCAAAGTCTAAAAATTTTGTATGAAAACTTACCCTTCTGTTATATTGTTAGGATACATTTCCCTAATGAGTAATGAAGTAGAACTGTTTCCACCAAATCTTTTCTATCTTAAATAATACAAAGATCATAATATAAGTTCAACTATATTATCAATATGATATCTTCATAATCATACAATCTCTTGATTTGAGTACATTCCTAATGGATTTCTTTTTAATGTGACAAGATACATTTGACAAAAATAATTTGACTTAAGATTTTTTTTGAAAAAAATGTTTCATTTGTTTTGTTTTTTGCTAAAGAAATGATTTCACTTGCTTTCACCACATATGATGCAGATACTAAAAGAGTAATGTAAATTGTCAATGTGAGTCTTCTAAATTTAAGGTTTTTTTTTTTTTTTTAAAGAAGTCATATTCTAAGTACCTTGACAAATATATCTTTCCCTTCAGTTTTCTTGGGAACAACTAACAAAACACATTTAACCACAAATTATTCCTGCAAGCGTTATGTAACAATTCATATGATAAAGCAAGCTGCAGCAACGAGATACATATTCTAATAAGGTGTTTAGATTATATTCCCATTGCACACTTGCAAGTGTTTGCCAAAGTAAATTGAGCTGGAAAGTTATCATTTTCTTGTTACTGATAGAGTTCATCTATATTCACTTGCGTTTCCTTTTTAATATACATTTTACTATCAAATTCCTTCAATCTCTTTCCTTTCTTTGGAGTAACCTTCTCTTACTCTCTCTCATTATGATGGTCTTAGAGAGCAAAGCATATCTTAAGAACCCTTACAAGGGTGCTGTGCAAGATAATTAATTTTCATATTTTTGTTCCCAAATGTTAATCCCATTTTAATAAACATAAACTGAAAACTGTATTTATTTTCTTTAAATGATAAAATATGCCCTAGTCCTTCAACTTGTTCAGTTAACATCTGACATCAAGAGTACCTAATTTTGAATAAACTTTTATAGGCATAAATAAAAATAAGAAAACTGGGCAAAGTTCTGTGTACATAGTATAGTTATAATAATTATTACATCGATTTCCAATTACTCACTTTTGTATCACATACCTGCAATGAAAAGAATATGTATTATTCATGTTTGGTATCACCAAGTCAAATCTCAGTGTCTGCTACAACCGGAGTTCTGTAAAAATCATGGCTGAATAAATGGGTGGTTGGGTGGGTTGTTGGATGGATAGACTGCTGAGTGAATG
>SJYR01000529.1:586403-615157 GCA_006410655.1 Kobus ellipsiprymnus | reverse complement strand
TAATATTTTACCATTTATACCTGTGCCCATAATAAATTTTGATATATGTAGCTATCATTTAGGATATTTTTAAATAACTGCCTAACAAGGAATACAACTAACAAAGGTTTGATCTTTGTCAAATTTTCTCACTTTCCTCTTTATTTACCATTATGAAGTGAGACTCTGATGTTATCCAAACTGATCTCTCTCTCTCTTTCTGTATCTGTACATGTATTTCTTTTCCTGAGTGAACTACAATAAAGTTTCTAAAGATGTGTATAAGAGACAGGTTTTATACTGTGTCAAGTATATTTTTGTAAAATTGGATATTTTTAAATAAATACCTTACCTCTATCATAATTACATTGTACTTTCAGCTTGTGTGTGTATAGCAGGTGCTCAGTCACATCCGACTCTTTGCAACCCCACACAGAAACATATTTCTTCTACAGATATTTTTATGTACAGAGTTTCAGACTTCATTTATCAGTATTCATGTATTTTTAGGAGACATATTCACAGCTAACTGAGCAACCAAGTATTCTCCTGTATTTCCTGGACTCATTTGAAGTATTAAGTATTGTTAAAGAAGTTTAATATAATGAAATACTAATTAGTATAACTATTAACTGTGAAATTACTTGCATTTAGCTGATAATATTATGGTTCCACAAACATGAATCTTAAAATGTATCACTTGGGTACTTATGGAAAGAGATGGGAAAAGAGAGAGGGAATAAAATCATAGTTAAGTAAAAATTAAGAGCATACTTAAATGTTCTTCATTGCAAGAATAATCCATAAGACCCAAATTCAAATTATTTTTTAACAGCTTTTCCCTTTGAAAATTTTGTTATAGAATATAAAGAAAGGAAACTAAGTATCCTCAACTGCAATCTGGGGTATTCTATTTTGCATTTCTCTCTACCATAATATTTCATTTTACTTCTCATAATATATGACTTAGTCTGGAGGTATTTTCTATGTGGAAATATAGAAACCAAAAATTGGAGAGTACCTTTAAAATCATCTGGGAGAACATTTGTGCTATCTGAAGTGAATATCCTCAGTATAACATTGCTACTAGTGGATTAGTATATATTTGAGTACTCCAGGGACAGGAAGCTCACTGGTTACAGAAAAACACTTTTCTCCCTTTGATCAGGTAAATCATTAGAAATTCTTCATTATTCAGAATCTGAGTTAGTTTTCTCTATACCCATTGCAGATATATAGGGCAAGTCAATTCTTCTTCATGGCTACTTGTAGCAGCAATGAAATAATATGTGTATGTATTTCTCATAAGCTAGTCCCAATAGCACCTCCTCATTAGTATAATGGTTAGTATCCCTACCAGTCATGTGGGAGACTGGGGTTCAATTCCCCAATGGGGAGGTTGGCAATCTTTTAGGGTTTTCTAGGTGGTGCTAGTGGTAAAGAATATGCCTGCCAATGCAGGAGACTTAAGAGACATGGGTTCAATTCCTGTGTCAGAAAGATCCCTTGGAAGAGGGCACAGCAACCCACTCCAGTATTCTTGCCTGGAGATTCTCATGGACAGAGGAGCCTGGCAGGATACAGTCCATGGGGTCGCCAAGAGTGGGGCACAACTGAAGAGACTTAGCACGTATGCAGTCCCAATATGCAAGCATGGCTTCCTGTAATCTCATCTAGTCACTTTTTGTTGTTATTTTTATTTTTTGGAATTTCTTTTTTTTTTTTTTAATTGGAGGCTGATTACTTTACAATATTTTAGTGGTTTTTGCCATACATTGACATGAATCAGCCATGGGTATACATGTGTTCCCCATCGTGAACCCCTCTCCCACCTTCCTCCCCATCCCATCTCTCTGGGTCATCCCAGTGCACCACCCCTGAGCACCCTGTCTCATGCATCGAACCTGGACTGGTGATCTGTAATAGAAAGTTCCAAACAAAATTTCAACTAGTCTTATTTATCATCTAGTTAGGCAGATTTGTAATAGGAATTTTCTACTAATTGAACTCCATCACTGACTCGATGGACGTGAGTTTGAGCAAACTCAGGGAAACAGTGAAGAACAAGGAAGCTTGGCATGCTGCACTTCATGGGGTCACAAAGAGTTGGACACAGTTTAGTGACTGAACAACAAAAGAAATGCAATATCAGTTGTCTGTTAGGAAATGTGAAAGGATAGAGCATTCTGCCTTTTCAAATGCTATATCCACTAAACTACACCAGTAGAAAATGAATAAATAAAAAATTTAAAAGATAGAACTGAGTTAGAGAACTGTAAGTAGGACGAATTCATGAATTCATTTATGCCTTTGGCAAAAATACATTACTCTTTGAGTCAGTTTGAAGCTGTTTGCACAGTAGGATATTTCACCTACTAATGATATCGCAGCTGGCACGTGCATGGCATCAATGTTTATTGGCATCTTCAATGTCAGTTATTTTTAAGAAGCTCTCTTCCAGGACTCTGAATAAATTATCTATCAAGTGCAGCAGCGCATGACAACACCCACATTACAATTTGCAGTCTTATGCAAGCTCTCATTATTTGGTGTAAATGAAATCCCAAGTCATTAAACTTTTTAGAAAATGAAGCCACCTTGTATTAAAAATAAGAGCAACTGAAAGACCTGCTAGGTCATTCTTTCAGTCTATCATATGCATAGTAATGAGCCAAGAAATAGGTTCAATCCCTCAGCAATTGTTTACTTTCCTTTAAAAGACAAAAGTTTCTGTCAAACATCACAGAAAAAGTTCAAGCAGGCTAGTGTCATCTATTCCACTGGGAATATGCTTAGAAAATTGGCCTAGAGAAAAGACAACACAAGCAATGATGATAAGAAATAACATACTCTGAAATTTACAAAGTTATCAGTCAACAAAAAGTGTATGGTGTCTTCAGAATAGCTATGAGTGATTCGTATGTCTATTTGTCAGAAAGTTTTTTTTTTTTCCTCTCATGTGCTGTAAGATTTATTTTAAAAAAGAGAGAGAGAGAGAGATGGAAAGAAATTTCTTTAATCTGGCTATATGGGTCTTATCAATTTCAGGCAAAATGGCAATACTTTCTCGACAATGAGTTTAAACATATCTCAGTCTCTCCGGCTATGTTTACTATGAATTTTGATGATGCTTTATATGAACCTCAAAGCTATTGATATCGCTATGCTTTTAATCCATGAAGTAATGTTTATCACTCACCAAAACATTTAATCGCAAACCAATAGGTGGTAAATGTTACCTACCACAGCTTTTTTTGTTGTTGCTTTTCCTATGCAGTTAACATACACAATGATACAGTGTAACATCTTAATAATGTGAATGTTGAGGGAAAATATAAACACTTACTTATAAACTAAGGAAGCTTAGGCATGATTCCACCCTGCTTTACTGATATGTTTTAGACCCTCCCTCCCCCTAAAATTTAACCCCTTTGGTATACCTGAATCTGTAGAATTGTTTTAAAAAAGAAAGACAAAGAAGGAAAAGGCTCTAACAGTTTTAGCCAGGAAAGTCTAAATGAAATTAAACATTTGATCAATGTGGCTGTTTCCTATTATTGTTAAGTTCCACACAAGCAAACACTCATTTTTTTTTTCTTCTCCAGTGTATTTTCCTCACTTGACATGTTCCTAGTGTGGCAGATTGACTGTTATTTAGTCACTAAGTAGTGCCCAACTCTTTGCAACCCCCTAGACTGTAGCTCACAAGGCTCTTCTGTCCATAGGATTTCCCAGCAAAAATACTGGAATGGGTTGCCATTTCCTTCTCCAGGGGATTTTCCTAACCTGGGGATCAAATCCCTGGCTCCTGCATTGGTGTGCTGATTTTTTACCACTGAGTCACTAGGGAAGCCCAAATACAATTTAGCATGACAGGTGCTCAGCAATATTTGTTAAATGAGTGAATAAATAACTGAAAGTAAAGTTCAAATTCTTGGGTCTTATTAATTTCAAATGACCCTGCTTTGACAGGGGTTGCTTTAAAAATGTGTTTTACAAATAAATGCAAAGTTTTATAAAATTGGTATTCCAAGTGATGATAAATTTATTAGAAAAATTCTAGCACTGAAAGAAATTTGAGCTGACTCTTAAAAACCAAGTTCAAATGGCATGTTTTTGCTCATGAGGATGTAAGTGAGAGAGATAAGCTAAAGGATTTTCCTATGGACGCAGACCGAGTTCCCAGCAAAGCTGGAAAAAATGAAAGTGCTATTGTCATTATCCTGTGCTCTTTCTAGATCTCTGTGGAGTCTCTGTCATTCTATAACTCCCACAATTCCAGCACATCTTCAGTCATCACTATTATCTTCATTAACAATTTTACTCAGCCAAGAAAGTGACCAGAGACCTTAACTAATACCCTTGTATATATACAGTTAGATTTTAATCAATGGTCTCAACAGAAAGAAGTGGAAAAGACAATGTGAGAGGACTTATTCAATGAATGAGTAGAATCATGTATATAAAAATACATGGTTGAGTCTAGTAGCTCTGGACCCTCTGCTCCTTGAAGCTGCCTTATCTATCTTCCTTGATGTCTACAACACTATAATCTCCTAGAAATTATTCTAGTTTTCTGTGGTCCCCTCCAAATTATTTACTGTATTATCTTTTCCCTTCTTTATATCCAATCAATAGAATAAATCACAAAGAATAAACTCTCAGTTTTCTTCTCCATGTTGCACCTGGGAAATGCCATCTAATAACCTATCTTAAGCTCTCCCAGTTCTGTGAATTACTTTCATTTTTATAGATCTAACCTTATATTTTTCCATGCTACTGCTGCATATCCCATTGGAATGTTTATTAGCAATATTCTGAATAGCTATTCTATCTTTCTTATTCATTATGTCTACTCTCTATTTCCTCTCTCTCTCTTGTGCACATACACACACACACACACACACACACACACACACACACACTGCTAATCATCAGCAAAGACTTCCATGATTGTGTCATTTGACCACCACACCTACCCACTGCTAATTCCTAACAATATACATAATATCTTTCCTCTCCATTTGTATGATTACTATCTTAATTTAGAAATTCACTAATGTATCCTTGAGTTACTGAACTATATTGAAAATACAGTCTTTCTGTAGTGTCTCTTGCCTCTAGAGTATTTTATATACCCGTCTTTTTGAAGAACATATTACTTCTTTTTTAAACACCCTCCCCAGTCAGAAGCAAATACTAATTTACCATCTGTATCTATAGATCTGCATATTCTAGATATTTCATTTGAATTGAAATCTTACACCATGTGGTCATTGCGACAGGCTCTTTTCATTTAGCATAATGGATGCAAGTTTCATTCATGTTGTATGTTGTAGCATGTATCAGTACTTCAATATCTTTTTATTATTTAATAAATATCTCTTCGTATGGAGATACTCCATTTTTATATCTATTAATCATTTAATGGACAGAAAATTCCATTTTGATTAGGAGTCCTGACAGAAAGTGATAGTGAGGAAATTATTTATAAATCTTCGAAGGCTGGTGTTTTCAATGTGACTGCCGCTGCTGCTAATCGTTTCAGTTGTGTCCAACTCTGTGTGACCCCATAGATGGCAGCCCAGCAGGCTCCCCCATCCCTGGGATTCTCCAGGCAAGAATACTGGAGTGGGTTGCCATTTCCTTCTCCAATGTATGAAAGTGAAAAGTGAAAATAAAGTCACTCAGTCTTGTCCGACTCTTAGTGACCCCATGGACTACAGCCTACCAGGCTCCTCCATCCGTGGGATTTTCCAGGCAAGAGTACTGGAGTGGGGTGCCATTGCCTTCTCCGTTCTATGTGACCATTTACTCTCAAATTTAACATAAACCTCTTAACAGACTTTAGCATCAAGACAAGAAGAACAGAACAGGTACACCAGTTTCAGACTGAGTTGCTGGTAGTTACTGAAATAATTTTGCATTGTTGAAGAGAGATGGAAGTTGAGTAGTTTCTGAAGAGTGAAAAAACAGCAGAGATTTAGTGTAAGAAGGTGTTGATTATTCATTTTTCCCCTTTTACAAATAAGATAGTTGCTAATAGCCCAGCTCTTAAAAAAAAAAAATTTATACCTTGACCAAAATAATGAGCAACACCAAGAGCAATCTCTTTCATAATGCACTACCTTCAGTTCTTATTAGTAGGCTGAGTCATGTGAAATTGTCATTTTTATAGATGGAGAACAATTGCCTAATGTATGGTCAGATCTACTAGAAATGACTGAAAACCATTGGTGAGAAGAAATATTTTCCTTGTGGTGAATTTATAGTAAAATGAAAGAAATATAAAAGCATTATTGTTAAAATAAACAAATACCACAACAAATCATATTCAAAATATTTAGTGTCTTTTTTTCATATTTCTTTCTAAGAGTGTTTCATACTTGCCCATTCGTTTTTGAATTTACACACACAATTCCTTTTATGTGGGAATTCAACCTTCACAGCACTAAATTCAAAAGTCCTGACTACATAAACCAAAGTTAGGTTTTTAATAGGCTGGCTGTTAATTTATGACTTGGCTCAAAAAGATAGCCTTGGATAAACATATTCAACAAGAATATTCAATAACAGCAAAATGAAATACAGGGGAAATGCATTGAGGGAAAAACAAGCAGGGAAAAGTAACTCATTCCAAATCAACTGCTATTTCTCTACTATCGTTGTTCAGTCATGTCCAGTTCCCTTCAGCCCCATGGACTGCAGCATGCCAAGGCTCCCTGTCCCTCACCATTTCCTGGAGTTTGCCCAAGTTCATGTTCATTGCATTGGTGATGTTGTCCAGCCATCTCATCCTCTGATGCCCTCTTCTCCTTCTGCCCTCAATTTTTCCCAGCACCAGGGACTTTTCCAATGAGTTGTCTCTTCACATCAGATGACCAAAATACTGGAGCTTCAGCTTCAGCAGCAGTCCATCCAATGAACATTCAGGGTTGATCTCCTTTAAGATTGACTGGTTTGATTGCCTTGCTATCCAAGGGACCTTCAGGAGTTTTCTCCAGCACCATAGTTCAAAAGCATCAATTCTTTGGTGTTCTGCCTTCTTTATGGTCCAGCTCTCACTACCATATATGACCACTGGGAAAACCATAATCTTAACTATACAGACTTTTGTTGGCAGAGTCTCTGCTTTTCAACACACTGTCTAGGTTTGACATTGCCTTCCTGCCAAGAAGCAATTGTCCTCTAAATTTCAAAGCTGCAGTCAACATCTGCAGTGATTTTGGACCCCAAGAAGAGGAAATCTGTCACTACTTCCAATTTTTTCTCTTCTATTTGCCATGAAGTAATGTGGCCGATGCCATGATCCTAGTTGTTGTTGTTGGTGGTGGTTTTTTTTTTTTAATATTTAATCTTAAGCTAGTTCTTTCACTTTCCTTCTTCACTCTCATCAAGAGTCTTTTCAGTTCCTCTTCACTCTCTGCCATTAGAGTGGTATCATCTGCATATCTGAGGTTATTGATGTTTCTCCCACCTATCTTGATTCTGGCTTTTAATTCATCCAACCTGGTGTTTCTCATGATGTACTCATCATACAATTTAAACAAACAGGGTGACAGCAAAAAGTACTGTCTGCCCTACTCCTTTCTCGATCTTGAATCAATCTGTTCTTCCATACAGGGTTCTAATTTGTGGTTTCTCTACTACACAACCTTATTTTCTCCTTCTAAATTATCATAACAAATGTATGCATCCAAAAATAAACATGTTTTATTTTTCTATATATTATATTATGCTTATAGCTATATTTTATTTCAATATATATATTAATACATAGATTGACAGTGGCAAATATATGCAATGTAAGCTAAACACCATGAGGTCAGGATGGGTTATCTGCGATGTTATCAGAAATTAAGTATATATATGTATATTATATGAACTGTCATTCTTCTCATCTGATAACGCATAGACAAAGAGCTTCCAGATATTAATATAGAGATTTGGGTGCATACCCTTAATTTACAAAAACAAAGAAATTTTTAAAGTTTTATTTGCAATGATAAGAAAACTTATCTTGAAAGTGAAAAGTGAAAGTTAGTGACTCAATCATGCCCCACTCTTTGTGATCCCATGAACTATAACCCACCAGGCTGCTCTGTCCATGGGGATTCACCAGGAAAGTAAACTGTATTGGATTAGCATGCCCTTCTACAGGTGATCTTCCCAACACAGGACTGAACCAAGATCTCCTGCATTGCAGGCAGATTCTTTACCATTTAAGATACTGGAAGATTGAATTATAGACAAAAAAGATTCATTGTCTTTATTAAGTGCAAACAATTTAATAACTACTTTTTGTTTAGAGAATCACTGTGCTCTTTCTAATAGCTCTAAAGTGCCAGGAGGGCTTCAATGTAATGGTCATTAAGTGTATGTGGTGGGGGGGCGCGGAAGGACGTATTGATTTAGATCTATTGTTTTTAATGTTCTACTGTAGCGTGTAAACCTTCTGTATAACTTACAACCAACAGTATAAGTATCACATTATAAAGTAACTGGTGCTTTTCAAGTTAGTATGCCTTAGTGCTTACTTTACAAACAGGAAATACAAAAATAATGTATCTATTCTTTACCTTTCTTTTTCTGAAGTTTAGAATCAGTCTTCTTATCAGCAGATGTAAAATGGATTACTATAGAAACATATTAAAAGGTGGACCTAGAGCTTAAAAGTATGAACAAAGGGGATGAATGTTAAATAATTTCTAAAATATATTAATTTCAGAAAATCTTAAAAATCCCAACAAAGTAAAAGAAGACATTTAGATGATTCATCTGAAATCTATCAGATAGGAGTAAATATGGTTAATATTTGATATGTACTTTTAAAATATTTTCTATGTATATGTAGAATTTGTGGATATATACATCCTTGCATGCATACACATGCACATTAAACAGAATGGGTTACAGGGTACATTTTGCTTTGTAAATATTTTTTCTCAATAATATTTTACCATTTATACCTGTGCCCATAATAAATTTTGATATATGTAGCTATCATTTAGGATATTTTTAAATAACTGCCTAACAAGGAATACAACTAACAAAGGTTTGATCTTTGTCAAATTTTCTCACTTTCCTCTTTATTTACCATTATGAAGTGAGACTCTGATGTTATCCAAACTGATCTCTCTCTCTCTTTCTGTATCTGTACATGTATTTCTTTTCCTGAGTGAACTACAATAAAGTTTCTAAATACCTCTGTATCTTTATCTAGCACTGTACTATGTTCTAAATTTTCCTAATCACTTGTAAGTTAATTTCTTTGTAATTACAGTAAGAAGTGATTCATAGTGAAGACCACATAAATTTTTGTAATTCCAGATTCAGAGAGGCCATTTGTTTTCTCTGTGTGTGCTAAGTCACTTTAGTCATGTCTGACTCTTTGTAACACTTTGGACTGTAGCCCACCAGGCTCTTCTGTCCATGGAATTCTCCCGGCCAATACTAACAGAGTGGGTGGCCATGCCCTACTCTAAGGGATCTTCCCAACCCAGAAACCGAACTCATGTCATATAACATATGCACTGCCAGGTGGATTCTTCACCATTAGTGCCACCTGGGAAGCATCCAGCTACATAAAAACATAGACACCTAAGCCTTACAGGAGACAAAATTGTTCTTTCCATTCACAGGATTCACTTAAAATTGACTGTGTCATCCTTGGCTAGAATTAACTAGTTCAGATCCTACTGAATTTTTGACATGACGAAAAGAAAAAAGACCCCAAAATCTTTTAGACCCATAAAGGTTTATTCTTAGTGAAGAGCAGTAAAAAAGGAAGGGAAAAATTATATTGATACCTCTTTTTGTATGTCAGGACTTGCTTTCTCAAGGACACAGGAAAATAAGAAGGTAAAATAAAATTTGATCAGATTACTTTGGCCAAAATATATCTACAATGTATGTATAGAGTTTGGAGTTAATTAGTAGCCAGTACTAAGTTAAAAAAAATAACTATTTGAAAAATGAAAATTACTGAGTGGCCTCTGTACAAAGTTCAGAGAGCAACCTATGGAAAGTTTATCTCTATGAATGACTATATTCATAATTATATGTGAAATCATCAAGAATGACTAGAGTTAAAACATTAAGATATTACATTAGCAAATATGGTCAGAGAACTGGTGCTTTATAATCTCATAGATTCAGATAATTAGTATTTGGCTTTTGGCTGTGTTTTCATTTTGTTGTTGTTGCTTTGTTATATTGAAAATGAATGCCACTACTGCTCTGAATGGTCTCTTCAATTATAATAAAGAACCAAAGGTGAAGATAACTCAGTATGCATTAGAAAAGTATCTGCTCTACCTTAACTCCTGTTTATCATCTGTATTTACCTCAATGCAAAATAGGAAAGATTGGTCATTTCCTACATAACGGCAAAGTCTTTAAAAAGCTAATTTGCATTCTCTCTAAACTTATTAGAAGGTTTAAGAGCTTCCATCTGAGATGAAAAAGCATACAATTTTTAAAAAGTATGTAATAGATGTATGGATGATAAAATACAAATAAAACAAGTAATTTTGTGGTATTAACTACTGTAAAATCAAATCACATTTTATCTGTAATGTTTATCACTAGGAAATTGAGTCACCCTTATTTAAATAGTAATTTTTAGATTAAAGTGACACATTAAAACAATCAATGAAATACTGTTGATAGGGGAAATTAAAATTCCAAACAAAATTTTTAAAGCATGCAACCCTAGAGAAAACAATAATAAGGCTGATTATCAATGTGAGTCCTAGTAAAGTATACAGACATGACTTTTTCAGTTTAGCTAGATACCATAAAATAATTTTCAGCATCACTGTGAAAGATTTAGTTAGTGTGTGACTATGCTGCAGGCTGAAAATACTGATGAGACTATCCCCAGCTATTTATATAATCTACTGTTTATGCACTAATCTATGAAATTTCATAATGAGCTTGCATTTTCATCCATATTGACTTCTTGTATCTTTTCTTTTTTTTTTAATCTTGAAAGCACATCAAGCCTGAAATCCATATCTGACGAAAGGAAGTTGGTGTTGTTGTAAGGTAGTCAAATACATTCTGCGGGATGAAAATATATATCATGAAAATTATTCCCGTTTCCTCTGAAGAATATTCTTTCAGAAACATTTAAAAAATCATGTTGGTTTCTTTTCTTGAAATGATCTGAACGATTGAAAACATCAATAGAGGGCACTAACAGGCTGTTCTGGAAAGCCTTTCATTTCATTGCTTGTGACAATGAAACCAAGCTGAGAAAGCAGTGCCTTTTAGCAGCATAAAGTTGCAGTTGCTGAGGTGGAAAGAACAAAAAGTCTACATTGTCCTTGAGCCAAAAGATAATTTCACAAACCTAATCCTTTACTGATTCACTTCTCTATATCAGATATTACTGTCCACTTCTATGTATTCCTTTTCTAATATACCTAACTTTGTCTGTGGCTCTTTCAAATGAAATGTATTTCTAGTTTTAGACCTCATTAGTGATAACTACAGAGCTTCCCAGGTGGTGCAGAGGTAAAGAATCCACCTGCCAATATAGGAAATGCAAGAGACATATGTTCAACCCCTGTTTCAGGAAGATCCCCTGGAGGAAGAAACGGCAAGCTGCCCTGATATTATTGCCTGGAGAATTCCATGAACAGAGGAGCCTGGTGGGCTACAGTCCTTGGGGTTGCAAAGAGTCAGACACAACTGGGCACACATGCACTGATAGCTAACCTTAACCTAGGAAAACATTTAGTCATGCAGTCAGTGCTTGGTGATCTATATTGATGGAGCTATATCAGGATATTCCCAAATAAGAACTATTTATAAATAATTACTGGTCTTGACAGCCTACCTTTATGTTTTGCTTTTGATGTCATGTTTTATATTAAACTAATAATGATTATAGAAGGAAACCTATGGTGACATCTAAAATTTAAAACAAGCAGTAGTAATGGTGATCCAGAGATGGTTATTTAAACTCTTTGGAACCATAAAACATGAATGAGTTTAGGAACACCTAATGTTCTCCAGGATTTATGGAAATTAATGAAAATCTTTCTGATTTTAAGGGAGTTGACTTAGTCAACCATGTGTCTGAAAGCAAGGGAAATGGAACATTCATGAACATTCATGAATGTAGTCCTTACATGAGTTGGTAAGGACTACGAGGACTTCCCTGGTGGCTCAGATGATAAAGAACCTGCCTGCAGTGTGGGAGACCCAGGTTCAATCCTGATTTGGGAAGATCTCCTGGAGAAGGGACTGGCAACCCACTCCAGTATTCTTGCCTGGAAAAATTCTATGGGGTCGCAGAGAGTCGGACAAAACTGAGCAACTAACACAACAAAACAAATTTCATCAGCTAGCCATTTTAGTGGATATAAACTAGTGTTATATCGTGGTATTCATTTACATTTTCCTTTAAGGACGTTGAGTACCTTTGTATATTTTGTCACTTGTAAATATTTTTATTGGGAAAATGTCCATTCAGATTCACTGTTATTTTTTGAGTTGGATTATTTGTTTTTAATTTATTGACTTGAGATGTCCTTTATACATTCCAGTTGCAAATATTTTCTTCCATTCTGTGATTTATCTTATCACTTTCATATTAACATTCTTTAGAGCACAAAGGTTTTAAAATAGTCTCTTCTTTCTTTGGTAGTTATTCTGTTTATTGTCTACAAATAACATGATGCATATAAAATGCTGTATTAGTTTCCTGGGGCTGCCATAATAAGGTACCACAAATTAGGTGACTTAAGCAACAGAAATTTATTGTTTCACAGTTTTGGAGACTAGAAGTTCAAAATCAAGATGACTGTAGGGTTAGTTCCTTCTGTTATGAAAAATCTACTCCAGGCCTCTCACCTAGCTTCTGTTGGCCCCATGGTAATATTTAGTGTTTTTTGGCTTATAGGAGCATGTAGGATCGCTTTGATCCCTTCCTTCATTTTCACACAGCATGCTCTGTATGTATGTATGTGTGTGTGTGTGTGTGTCTGTGTCCACTCTCCCTTCACCTAAATGTAACGAATTTTATCAGCAACAACCCTAATTTCAAGTAAGGACACTTAGCTGCTTTGGGTTAGGACTTTTAACATATAGGTTTTTATGGGACACAGTTAATTCATCCCACTGCAGATTTATTTTCAAATAGATACTTAATTGTACTTACATAGGCTTAGTAAAACCTTGAAATTTACATAAATATTTGCAAGGTTCACACACTGTATCCTTTACTTTTCTTATAACCATTTGGTGTGACCATCAGTATTTATAGCTTATTTCCATTTTGTAAATAAAGCATCACTTCCCTGGTGGCTCCCTGGTAGCTCAGTTGGTAAGGAATTCAGTTTGATTCCAGGGTTGGGAAGGTCCACTAGAGAAGGGATAGGCTACCCACCCCATTATTCTTTGGCTTCCCTTGTGGCTCAGCTGGTAAAGAATCTGCCTGCAATGTGGAAGACCAGCCCTGGGTTGGGAAGATCTCCTGGAGAAGGGAAAGGCTACCCACTCTAGTATTCTGGCCTGGAGAACTCCATGTACTCTATAGTCCATGGGGTCA
Source organism: Kobus ellipsiprymnus (assembly GCA_006410655.1). Lineage (NCBI taxonomy): Eukaryota > Metazoa > Chordata > Mammalia > Artiodactyla > Bovidae > Kobus > Kobus ellipsiprymnus. Next base: position 601,617 of record SJYR01000529.1, on the reverse strand, counting down.
CAAAGAGTCAGACATGACTGAGCAATTTTCACTTTCCCTGGTGGATCAGATGATGAAAAAGCAACTGATGTCTACAGAGAGATTTCTGATTTGCTTTAGTTTACTAAGTTTCATGTAACAGAAATACTGGGGTACAATCTCCCATTCTACATCTTCTCCAGGATCTTTCACATCCTACAGTGATGCCTATGACTACATTTAACTATTTAAAAGAAAGGTAATACAAGTAAAATTCACTATATATATATATATATATATATAGATATATATATTTTATATATATATATATATATATATATATATGAATATGTGAGAAATAAGCCTTATAGATAAACTGGCATACATTTCTATTCAATAAGCCTAATGCCTATTTGCTTTGAGTTATACTCAGCTAGACAACCTGGGACATACAGAAAGAATAAAAAGCATTATCTATACTTTCAGTATATGTATTGTCTATCAGGGAAGTTAAAAATAATATAGAAAATAATGAATAAGAAAACAAGGTCAGAGGAACTATGATGAATTGCTCAACTGTGTGATTCAGACAGTGGTCAAAGGAGGATTAAATCTAGGTAGATTGGATACTCTGGGATGCCTTTCTTAGGATAATTGAACTTGAACTAGGGCTGATATAAGGGGATGGAGCCTGATGTCATAGAAAGGAGGAGGCATTCCAGTTGAGAGCAAAAACATGACCCAAACTAACAAATTGGAATTATGAATACCTTCTCTGAGGAAGTGTGACAATTTGAATTACAGGGGATGAAGGAAAAAAGAACTGCAGACTTGATAATTAAAAAATGAACTTTGCAGTTCTCATTTCATTACTTATATTTATTGATTAATAAGTGACTGCACCAAATAACTTTACGATTCTATACTAATTCCAACACATTCATCCAGAAAAAAGAGAACCACTCTCAAAAACAAAATCAAGTTTTTACTTCATGGTATTAAAAAATATTAGAGCATATAATGAATTGGAAACACTAATAATTTAAATGGTTCTTTAGTCTATATACTGAGGAGAATGGAATGTGGAACAAGAAAGAGCAAAATTCCTCTCCAAGGAAAGTCAACTCTAATCTGGTGGGTCAGTACTTTAACCTCAAAGCCTACTCAATCCATCTCTATTTTTCTGGAACTAACAACAAGGCTGCCAAATGTGATCCATGCACTTGTCCACTAGAAACTGAATGGGAGCCATCAACTCATTTCACACAGGTCAGCAAACAGCAATCAAAGGCTAATGGCTTTCTGTCACCACCAGCCCAGGCTAGGTGCAAAGGCCAACCTTGAGGTCAGAGGCTCTGCATCCCATTACTATCCCAGGAACTGTCTAGTCCCCCTTTAAAAGGCAATTTACTTGGGGCAAAATTGAAAGTACCACCTGATTTGCTGTTTTCCTGGTGCTGCTTTCAAAAATACTGAAAAGTTTCTAAAGTGACAAAACTGATGGGCTGGCCTCTTTGTTAAATGTTTGGTAAGTTTGAGGGAACAATCATGAAAGAACTAATAGAGAAAAGTCAAGTCACACAATGACAAGAGGTAAATCAACATTCAATCCATGACAAAGACTCAGGCTAAAATGTTTTTATAGTTGTTAAGTGTAAAATACAGCCACACAAAAGTGTTTCCAAGAAAAGCATTGTTTTTGTCACAAAGTAACCATTAACTGACGTTAGTGATTAGCAGTAGATTGGTTGAAAATTATTACTTTTCTGGCCACATCATTAAAAAATTGAAATTATATGGAGTAGTTTACTTAATACTTGAGTCTAGAAATGATATTTTTTTCAGAAACCATTTGACTCAAACTGTTGCATAAACAAGTTCTATATGTCTTATCATAGACGTTTGGATCACTTTGTCTTAAAATCAATTCAAAAACTGTCAACAAATGCAAAATCAAAATTGAAGTGAATAAACTCTAAAATTAATGAAGATTAAGCTTCAGGCACTCTCCATCAAAACATAGATCATATCTAAAGCTCTAGTAACTTTTTGATGATTCATTTTGTTATTTTTCTCTTAAAGAAAATGTTTCAAATTATGTAAAACTTAGGCTACATAACTAGAGTGCATCCCTATCAACTGTTTAATCCTATCATGAATTTATAAAAACCTACAAACACTATATCTAACTGTGCATTCTCAGTCTACACAAAAACCACTAAAAACAATATTTGAACAGATACTTCTCTGTGGGCCTCTTGGGGGAGACACAGCCCAAATAGTGGTTGCAGCATTTTCTCATATTATTTCATAGCAAAACTACTCAGAGATCCACACATAAACACAAGTACAAATGCAAATGCAAAGACAAAAGCAGAGTGAAAACAGACACTAAGATCTGGAAAATGCTAAACAATTCCATTTAGGAAGGACTGAAAATATCTCATTCACTATGATGTTTAACTGCAATTAATAAGATATAAAACTATAGTTAGTTAGAAATTACATGACTTTCAATCAAAAATGTACCAGCTTGTCAGTACTGTTTTGAGGTGTGAACTAATTAATAGAATTTATGCTTTACAAGACCCTATGTAATTTACTCTATAATTTATATTCAATAAAAACCATCATAATTTATCATAGCTATTGACTTTTTGCATAAATTATGTATACATGTATGTCTTATATATTATTCAAAGGCATATATATATACACACACATGTGTGTTTACATATATATATATATGTATATGCACACACATGGAGAAGGCAGTGGCACCCCACTCCAGTACTCTTGCCTGGAAAATCCCATGGATGGAGGAGCCTGGTAGGCTGCAGTCCATGGGGTCGCTAAGAGTTGGACACGACTGAGCGAATTCACTTTCACTTTTCACTTTCATGTGTTGGAGAAGGAAATGGCAACCCACTCCAGTGTTCTTGCCTGGAGAATCCCAGGGACGGGGGAGCCTGGTGGGCTGCCGTCTATGGGGTCGCACAGAGTCAGACACGACTGAAGCGGCTTAGCAGCAGCAGCAGCATGCACACACATATATATGTATGTGTGTGTGTGTATATATATATATATATATATATAGGCTTCCCTGGTGGCTTAGAAGGTAAAGAATCTGCCTGTAATACAGGAGACCCATGTTTGAACCCTGGGTTGGGGAGATCCCCTGGAGAAGGAAAACCACTGGCAACCCACTCCAGTATTTTGCCTGGAAAATCCCATAGAGAGAGATCGGTGCAGCTATAGTCCATGGAGTCTCAAAAAGTTGGACATGGCTGAGCACCTAACAGACACACACACACACACACACACACACACACACACACACACATATGTGTGTAAGTAAGAACCGAAGAGGGAACAGACTGGTTCAAAATTGGGAAAGGAGTTCATCAAGCTGTATATTGACACACTGCTTATTTAACTTACACACACAGTGCATCATGCAAAATGCTGGGCTGGATGAGGCTGATGTTGGAATTGAGATTGCCAGGATAAATACAACAACCTCAAATATGGATATTATACAATCCTAAAGTCAGAAAGTGAAGAGGAACTAAAGAGCCTCTTGATAAAGGTGAAAGAGTAGAGTGAAAAAGCTGGCTTAAAACTCCATACTCAAAAAAGCATCATGGCATCCAGTCCCATCACTTCATGGCAAACAGGGAAACAGTGACACACCTCATTTTCTTGGGCTCCAAAATTAATGTGATTGGTGACTGCATCCATGAAATTAAAAGATGCTCGCTCCTTCAAAGAAAAACTATGACAAACCTAGACAGCATATTAAAAAACAGAGACATCACTTAGCTGACAAATGTCCATATAGTCAAAGCTATGATTTTCCCACTAGTCATGTATGGATGTGAGAGATGGATTATAAAGAAGGCTGAGAACTGAAGAACTGATGCCTTCAAACTGTGGTGCTGGAGAAGATTCTTGAGAGTCCCTTGGACTGCAAGGAGACCAAACCAGTCAATCTTAAAGGAAATCAACCCTGAATATTCATTGGAAGGACTGATACTTTGGCCACCTGAAGCAAAGAGCCAACTCATTTGGAAAAGATCCTGATGCTGGGAAAGATTGAAGGAAGGAGGAGAATGAGATGACAGAGGATGAGATGGTTAATGACATTGCCTTTTCAGTGGACATGAGTTTGAGCAAATTTGGGGAAATAGTGAGGGACAGGGAAGCCTGGCATGCTGCCGTCCATGGGGTTGCAAAGAGTTGGACACAACTGAGCAACTGAATAACAACATATGTATATGCATACACATACATACATATGTACGTATATGTGTGTGTGTGTATATATATATATATATAAAATGAGGAATATATCTGTCATGTTTTTCAACACAGCACAGAAATCTGTTTCTAGAATTATCTTTAAAATATGTACCTATGAAAAATAACTTAGAGTCATCAAAGTTTAGTAATATCCTGAGTTATGCTGTTTTAACAGATACTGTTTAGATTCTAAAATAACTTGCCTTGAAAGCTAGTTTTTTGCTAATGCTTTTAAATAGATTTTATTTAGACTTGGAGAAAAGTTCAAAACCGTATAGGAAGTTCTTGTATACCCTTTAACCAGCTTTTTTTAATGTTAATATAATATACAATCATAGAACATTTATCAAAAGCAGGAAATTAACAAAGGTCAATACTACTAACTAAACTACAGAGCTTATTTTAATTTCACTCATTTTTTTCCCCCTAGTGTCTTTTCAGGATCCAATCCAGAATCCCACATTGTACTTCATTTCTGTTTCCTTAGTATCCTCCAATCTGTGACAATTCTTCAGTCATTCCTAGTCTTTCATTCTGAAGCTTCCCTTTTAATAGGAATTTCATTTATTTTCTCAAATAAGAATATAGACATCAATTTCCACTATTGCCACAAAATGTGAAATTATCACTCATTTTGTGAAAATAAAACTACACAAATATTTAGGGTCATAAAAGGAAGAATAATTTGAATATATACATTGCTCACATATAATCATGTTTTTTTCATTCTTTCACTAGCATAATATCTGTTAGAAATATGTCTTATTTAATCTCATTTTATAAGTGATGAAATTGTGTCTTAGAAAAGGTACTTTTTACAAATTACTTAACTGATGAGCAGCAAACCAGAATTTTAAAATTGCTTTTGTATTACAGTTTATATGTTCTGGATAATCTCCCGTGCATGCCAATTAGGTATGATTAGGTTTTTGTAGACTGTAACACCTAACTCCTAAAGCATCTACATCAGTTTTTGCTGTCTTGCACAGCTTCAACTGCTCACTCTCAATAAAATACGACACATCTGAATAGAACTGTTGGTTGCCAAGTCCTAGCATGATCAATAGATTGTCAAGTTTGTACTTAATTTTTTTAAAAAAATTTTCCATTCAGTTCCGTTCAGTTCAGTCACTCAGTCGTGTCCAACTCTTTGCGACCCCCTGAACTGCATCATGCCAGGCCTCCCTGTCCATCACCAACTCCCGGAGTTCACTCAGACTCATGTCCATCGAGTCAGTGATGTCATCCAGCCATCTCATCCTCTGTTGTCCTCTTCTCCTCCTGCCTCCAACCCCTCTCAGCATCAGAGTCTTTTCCAATGAGTCAACTCTTTGCATGAGGTGGCCAAAGTACTGGAGTTTCAGCTTTACCATCATTCCTTCCAGAGAAATTAGGCAGTGTCAAATACTGCATATATACAAATAATAAGTCTTCCTAACATCTTTCACATGAATTTCAATGAGCCAAAAAGTCACTTTCCGAATACCAGTACTAAATTTCCCCCTTTACGTTGCCTCCTAGTTTTGAAAGGAATTACATTCAAAGAGGTCTACACCCATACCTTTCCCCAGATTTCCTTGTCACCAAGTTACTATGCCATCTGAGCTATGCATCATGGACTGGGTGTTTCCTGTCTCAATAAGCCATAAATTTGTGTACACACGCCAGCAACTTAACCATCAAACAGAAGTGGTATATACATAACTGACTAGTGTATACAGGCCCAAGAAGGCCCTGAGGGTACAAATAAGTTACATGAAGAGTGGTCCAAATACTTAAGGTGCCTACCTCTCCCACACTACCTTTTTCTCAGCCTGTATCTAAGGCTTCATGTGGAGCTCCCTACAGTCAGCACACAGAAGAAAAAAGAACTTGGGCCTGGTTTTGAGATGGTTCTGCATTACATATAGGCACCTCCAAAAAGTGGACAACTATAGCACTGAAGCCCATTTCTGGACATCCCTGAAGGACAGAAGTGAAGGGAAATCCTTCTTGTGGGCAGTCAATTGAGCAATTCACTTGGTTGATAACTTCACAAGAAAATAGAATCAGAGAAATGGCTAGATATGTGATTTTTTACCAGCAATGGCCAGTGTTTTGGCAGGATGGTCAAGGACTTAGAAAATTACAGTTGGAAAATGGGTGACATGGCAATCTGAGGAAGAGGTATGTGGATAGACCTCTCTGAATAGGCAACAAAATGTAAAGATATTTGTGTACCATGTGAATGCCTACCACAAGGTAATCGTGTGAATGCTTACCAGAGGTTTTTTTTTTTTTTTTTTAATAATTCTATGCCTATGACCTGTTCTGTGTATACCAGTGTGCTTTTTCCCCAGTCACCCTAGAAACCACCTAAAAAGCTCGTGAACAAAGTGGCCAGAGTGGCAAGGGCAGAAGTTACATAGGGGCTTCCCTGGTAGCTCAGCTGGTAAAGAAGCCACTTGCAATGCTGGAGGCCCTAGTTCAATTCCTGGGTCAGGAAGATCCACTGGAGAAGGGACAGGCTAACCACTCCAGTATTCTTGCCCTTCCTTAGTGACTCAGGTGGTCAAGAATCCACCTGCAATGCAGGAGATCTGGGTTCAACCTCTGGGTTGGGAAGATCCTCTGGAGGAGGGTATGGCAACCAACTTCATTATTCTTGCCTGGAGAATGTCCATGGACAGAGGAGCCTGGTGAGCAATAGTCAGTGGGGTCTTAAAGAGTTGAACATGACTGAGAGACTAAGCACAGCACAGCACGCAGCAATATGGACTTCCACTCATCAAAGCAGGCTGCCTACAGTCAGTGGCCTCTCTGCCAGCTGCAGAGGCCAACACTGAGTTCCAGAATATGGTACCATTCCCTGGGGGTGATCATCCAGCCACTTTCTGGCAAGTTGATTTCACTGGACTGTTTACATCATGGCATCTTGGCAGGAGCAATGATTTATGTTTAAGTTAAATGTTTACTTGAAGAGTCACTCTGGATGCAGATATGTCTTTCCTGAACACAGTGCTTCTGTCGAAAATAGCATCTGTGGACTTAAAGAGAATGTTTTATCCACAATTAGAGTATTCCATTGAATTGCTTCCGATCAAAAATTTACTTCCTAGAATCTTCCCATCGTCCTGAGAAAGCTGGCTTGATAGACAAATAGCATGATCTTTTGATGACCCAGTTATGGTACCTGCTATGTGGCAATACATTACAGGGCTGAACAAGTTTCTCTAGAAGACTATATATGCTATGAATCAGTGAAAGTGAAAGTGAACTCGCTCAGTCGTGTCTGACTCTTTGTGACCCTGTGGACTGTAGCCCACCATGCTACTCTGTCCATGGGATTTTCCAGGCAAAAGTACTGGAGTGGGTTCGAACCCAGGTCTCCCGCACTGTAAGCAAGACGCTTTACCTTCTGAGCCACCAGGGAAGTCCGACATATATAGCTGTTTCTTGCATAGCCAGAACTAATGGGTCAAGAAGTGGAAATGAGGATGATGGCACTCACTAACCCCTTAGTAATTCACTGGCAAAACGTGTGCTTTTTGTTCCCATGACCTCATGTTCTACAGCCTAGAAGTCATTGTTCTGAAGGAAGGAATGTTTCTGCCAGAGGACACAACAGTGATTCTACTAAACTGGAAGTTAGGACTGCCACTTAGCCACTCTCAACTCTTTCTGTCACTCAAACAGTAGACAAAGAAGAGTTACTGTACTTGGTGGGGTGATTGATCTTGGCTACCAAGGGAAGATCAGACTCTTCCTGCAATGGAGGTATGGATGAGTATGTCTAGAATACAGGAGATCACTTTGTGCTTGCGTGCTTATGCTTAGGCATTCAGTCATGTCTGACTTTTTGCGAACCCATGCACTATAGCCCACCAGGTTCCTCTGTCCATGGGCATTCTCCAGGCGAGAATACTGGAGTGGGTTGCCATTTGCTTCTCCAGGGGATTGTCCCAACCCAGGGATCAAACTGAGGTCTCCTGCATTGCAGGTGAATTCTTTACCATCTGAACCACCAGGGAAGCCACTTGAGAGATCACTTTGGGCTTCTCTTACTATTACCATGCCTTTGGATTGAATTCAATGGAAACTTATAACAAGCAAATCCAGGTGGGACTCATAAACTCTTCAGGAATGAAGTGTTGTGTCACCCAATGTGGCAAAGAAACATAACCTAGCTGAAGACAAGTGGAATATAGAATGAGTAGTGGAAGGAGGTAGTGATAAGCAACAGTTACTAGTTACAAAAGCAAATAGGATAATTTTTAGGAGTGTTCTTTCTTATTTTGTTGTGAATATGTTTGCATGTGTGTGTATAGCAAATATCTTTGTTTTCTTCTCTTTTGTTTCATCATGTAACATAAGATGTATTGTCATTATAGTATTTAAGAATTGTTAACTTTATATCATAGTATCCAAGGTATGGAATATCAAGGAGAAGAGTAAATACAACTCAAAGGCTTTACCTCCTCTTCTGAAGAAGGGGTTACTGGGTTTCTGGTTACATGCAAGTGAAGTGAAACTGAAGGTTGCTCAGTCATGTCTGACTCTTTGAGACCCCATGGACTATACAGTCCATGGAATTCTCCAGGTCAGAATACTGAAGTGGGTAGATTTTCCCTTCTCCAAGGGATCTTCCCAACCCAGGGATGAAACCGAGGGTCTCTTCCATTGCAGGCAGATTCTTTACCAGCTGAGCCACAAGGGTTACATGCAGGATAGTTGTATAATAGTAGGTGGAATTCTGATGGTGTTATTGTCTTTATTTGGAGATTAAGTATGGTTAAGAAGATATACATGGGCTCTATGTTGATAAGAAGTGGACTTGTATTTGAAAAGAGTATTTCAATATATGAGTTTTATGGGCCCTCATCATTCATACTATAGCATATAAAAATAAATCATGCACACACAGCTAATTCTTGACTTGAGTTTGAACCTGGTAGTTCCACTTATATGAGGATTTTTTCAATAAATATTACAGTACTACACAACTGGCCATTGGTTGAATCTGCAGAGGTGGAATCATAGATTTGGAGGGCCAATTGATTATGGTAATTGAGCACTGGTGGAATTTGGTATCCACAATAGGTCCTGCGACCAATGCCTTTTGTATACTGAGGAATGACTTTGTATTCTTCACATCAATTATAAATGTGTGTGTGTGTGTGTGTGTGTGCACGCATGTGCACATATGATTGGATTTGTTTCTCAGGAGAAGTTAGACTAATGCAAATGACCACTGAGAAGGAGGTCTCTGATTGAAAAGGAGACCAAGGAGAAGGTAGTGAAAGCCAAGGAGAGAGACCTCAGAAGAAAACAAATTACCGACCCCTTGATGTTAACTTCTGGCCTCCAAAACTGTGAGAAAATAAATGTACTAAGTTACACATTCTGTATTATTTCATTATGGCTACCCTAGTCCCCTAGTAAAATAAAATACAGGCTTTCACTGTCATAAAAATAACAAAAAATTCAGACCTGAGTTGAAACACAAAATATGTGGAAGAATGCAGAGTTGAGTAATAAATAACTTTCCCAGGCAACAATACATCACTTCTTGTCTTCCAATCTTCTAATTTCCCAAGCACTATAAGAGAGCTTTTTGAGTTAAGTAGACCTAGTGTAGATTCACACTTGAGACTATTTCCTCAAATGGACTTAATATATGGATATCACACCACAATGAAGAGAATGTCTAAATAAGGATATTCCTGATTGTTTCACATATCACACATATCATCTACATTTATATTGCATATAACAAATTGCCACCAATTTAATGACTTCAAACAGTACTCATCTGTCATCTCAGTGTTTCTGTAGGTCAAAGGTCCAAGGACTGATTAATTGTGTCTTCAGATAAAGATCTACTAATGCTGAAATCAAAGAGTTGCTCAGGTTTGCACTTTCATCTAGAGCTTGGAATCCTCTTCCAAACCCATTCAGACTACTGGCAAAGTTCAGTTTCTTACGTTTGTAGGACTGAGACACTGTTTTCATGTGTTTCAAAGGTTACTCTAAGCAATTAGAGTCTTTCTTAAAGTCCTTGACACTTTGGTCCCTTCATCTTCAGGGTGAACAATGTAGAATGCCTCTACTATAGTATTTGACTTTAGGAAGGCCCCAGTCTCTTTGACAGGCTTACCTGGTGGTGCTAATAAAACCAGATAGTCTCTCTTTTCCAAGATATTAAAATATTCTTGCTTTAGACAGTGTATTAAAAACCAGAGGCATCACTTTGACAACAAAGATCCAGATAGTCAAAGCTATGGTTTTTCCAATAGTCGTACGAATGGGTGAGTTGGACCATAAAGAAGGCTGAGGGTGAAAGAACTGATGCTTTTGAACTAGGGTACTTGAGAAGATACTTGAGAGTCCTTTGGATGACAAGGAGATCAAACCAGTCAATCCTAAAGGAAATCAACCGTGAATATCCATTGAAAGAATTGATACTGAAGTGGAAGTTCCAATACTTTGACCACCTATGATGCTGACTCATAGAAAAAGATCTTGATGCTGGAAAAGATTGAGGGCAAGAGGAAAAATGTATGACAAAGGATAAAATGGTTGGATGACATCACTGAATTCATGGACATGAGTTTGACAAAACTCAGGTAGATAGTGAAGGACAGGGAAGCCTGGCGTGCTGCAGCCCATAGGATCACAAAGAGTCGGACATGACTGAGCAACTGAACAACAAACAAACAAACAAAATCTCTCTTTTAACTGATTCAAAGTCAACTTATTAGAAGTCTAATAACAAGAGAAATACTGCATCATATTTACAAGGGGAGAGGATTTTAAAAGGTGTATACATCAGATGTTGAAAATCTTTGGGGCCATCTTAGGCTTCTGTTTATCATGCACATAATGTGGGTAAAACATATCCTAGTGGTTAAAAACATGAATTTTAGAGCTGGACATCCTGAGTTCAACCCCAATTATATTGCAAATTAACTGAGTAATCTTGTGCACCCCTGTAGCTCAGATGTAAAGAATCTGCCTGCAATGCAGGAGACCAGGTTCAATCCCTGGACCAGGAGATCCCCTGGAGAAAGGAATGGCAACCCATTCCAGTATTCTTGCCTGGAGAATTTCATGGACAGACTATGCAGTTGCAAAGAGCTGGACACAGCTAAGCAAATTTCATTCATCATTGCAATCTTGTGCAAGTTACTTAAATTCCATGTGCTGTTGTTTCCCTCATATGTAATATACATGGTTTATAAGTGTTCCTGCTTTGCAGGTTGTTGTGAAAATTCAAATGTATATATAGAAAGAGAAAATGAAAAGAAAGCTTGGAAATGTGTGTGCACACAGAAAAAACTGTACGCATTTTAGGAATTTTATTATTAGAATAAAACTATGTTGAACCAAAGTGAGAAATTACATTTTATTAAACTGTGCTGCCCTGCTCTTACTTAACTCCAGAATTCTTTCACAACTCCCTACTCACCAATTTCTTCTCCAGTGCTGTGATTGCTCTATCTAACTGCCAATTCAGATTTTCTAATATGTTTGCTAAGTTTAATAATTGTTTCTCAAGTTATGTCTGGAATTATTTACATTAAGATGGGTTATGGTTTTTCTAGTAGTCATGTACAAATGTGAGAGTTGGATTGTAAAGAAGGCTGAGGGGTGAAGAATTGATGTTTTCAAAATATGATACTGGAGAAGATTCTTGAGAGTCCTTTGGACTGCAAGATCAAACCAGTCAATCCTAAGGGAAACCAACCCTAAATATTCATTAAAAGGACTGATGCTGAAGCTGAAGCTCTAATATTTGGCCACCTTATGCAAAGAACAAACTCATTGGAAAAGAATGTGATGCTGGGAAAGATCAAAGGCAAAAGGAGAAGGGGACAGCAGAGGATAAGATGGTTGGATGGCATCATTGACTCCATGGACATAAATCTGAGCAAAGTCCAGGAGATAATGAAGGACAGGAAGCCTGGTGTGCTGCAGCCCATTGGGTTGCAAGGAGTCGACACCACTTAGCAACTGAACAACAATAACAAAGGGTAGAAAATGGCAGTTAAAAGCAAAAAAAAAAAAAAAAAACCTACAGTAATCAAAAAGAATAAGCCTTTCATGTTCTAATCTGATAACTGATATGGACAATATTTTGAAAGAGTTCCTCATTCAAATATTTATAATAGTTCTTGAGTCCATATTATTCACAATAAAAGTTAGAAGCTATGGTTTCTTAATATAATTTGATACACATTATCAAAACATGACATTAGCAGTGCAAACATACTATTGGAAATGAAGAAATTGGAAATCAAAGCATTTAGTTTCTAAAGTCAGTTCCCCATGTAACTTTTCTGTGAAACTGTGAAAATCTGTAAACAATTATTGGATTCTTCACAACAACAAATAGTGAACAAAGATCAAAGACTCTTTCAGTTATAAATTCTCTATTTTATGAGTAAAACATAACATCAATATTAGCTTCATTGGTTAAATTTGTAAGAAATAGTAATTACTGTTTTTTTTTTTTATCTTCAATCCATAAACCCACAAAATCCAGAGCAAACCCCTTTTATAATGGATAATCATCTCATTGGAGTTTTTTCCTTTTTAAAAATTTATTTTTTTACAATTTTAAAGGTTACTTTGTTCAGTTATTTAAAAATTTTGTCCATATTTCCCATGTTGCACAATAAATACATCCTTATGATCTGTCTCACACTCAGTATCTCACATCTTCTTTATCCATTCATCTGTTGATGGATCTGTTTAAAACAGCTTTCATATCCATTATATCATTTCACCTTACACGCACTGCAGTATTCTTGCCTGGAGAATCCCCATGGAATCCCCTGCAGACTGGCAGGCTGCAGTCCATGGGTCGCAAAATGTCAGACATGACTGAATGACTAACCAGAGCACAGCATATACACCACAAACACACACACAGTGTGGTGAACAGAACTTGTATTAGCCCTACTTAAGCAGTCCAAGGGGTCACAAAGAGTCAGACATGACTGAGCGACTGAACTGAAGTATTATCTTTAAGGATGATTCAGATAAGTAAGTGGCAAAAGACACAGTTAAAAGTGCTGGTGCCATGACTAAAATTTAAATTTCAGTGTTTGCTTTTTTCAGCACACTATAACACTATTTTCATGTGATTTTCACTTTAAGGGGACATAGTTTAATACTTTTATGCTTTAATCTTTAAAGAATAAGACAAAAATCATAACACAGTTGTTATGAGGCACAAATGGCAAAATATTGCACACTGTGCTTTCTATTTAAGTGATTTTTAAAATCATAGATTTGGCAGTCAACGAGTAGATATTGTGTTTCCAAGACAACAGATTAACAATTTACAATGCTAGGTTAAGACAAAATTTCTGTCTCATTAAGCATTTGTACTTGGGGGATATCAATGAAAAAACAAAACAAAACTATGATCATTTCTTTTCATTTTTGTCTGAATAATATTGGAAGTTTTGTGCAGTCAACTAATATGCAAGATATCTTATGAAAATAGGTATCTAAAATCAGTAGACATTCTATAATGAGATAAAACTCTTAAAATTAAGTGAATAAACAGTGATAGGGTCCAACATTTGAATAAATTTGAAAAACTATTTTAAAGTAGATAATTGTGCTTTTTACTCCACTCAACTTTTTTCTTATGTCTTCCTTCAGTTCAGTTCAGTTCAGTTCAGTTGCTCAGTCATGTCCGACTCTTTGCGACCCCATGAATCGCAACACGCCAGGCCTCCCTGTCCATCACCAACTCCCGGAGTTCACTCAGACTCACGTTCATTGAGACCGTGATGCCATCCAGCCATCTCATCCTCTGTCGTCCCCTTCTCCTTCTGCCCCCAATCCCTCCCAGCATCAGAGTCTTTTCCAATGAGTCAACTCTTCACATGAGGTGGCCAAAGTACTGTAGTTTCAGCTTTAGCATCATTCCTTCCAAAGAAATGCCAGGGCTGATCTCCTTCAGAATGGACTGGTTGGATCTCCTTGCAGTCCAAGGGACTCTCAAGAGTCTTCTCCAACACCACAGTTCAAAAGCATCAGTTCTTTGGTGCTCAGCCTTATTCACAGTCCAACTCTCACATCCATACATGACTACTGGAAAAACAACAGCCTTGACTAGATGGACTTTAGTCGGCAAAGTAATGTCTCTGTTTTTGAATATGCTATCTAGGTTAGTCATAACTTGTCTTTCTTAATGGGAGTTAATTCAAAAAATCTGTCTGAGTATATTTCAATCTTGAGCTTATAAAACTTTACCAGACATAGACATGATTCAAGAGAATATCTTTAAGAAATAAAATATATTATTTGCAGAGAATATATTTCAAATATATTTACCTGTGGCACACATAAAAGGTAAATTTTATCAATCTTGTCAGCCAATTCAGGTTAATGCAGAACCAAATATAAATTGAGTTTTCTTTTTGTCCAAATGTAAGGCTTACTTAAAGATGAAAGTGAAAAATAATGTAAATTTGGAACCTTAAGTGTTACTGTGTAGATCACAATAAACTGTGGACAATTCTGAAAGAGATGGGAATACCAGACCATCTAACCTGCCTCTTGAGAAACCTGTATGCAGGTCAGGAAACAACAGTTAGAACTAGACATGGAACAACAGACTGGTTCCAAATAGGAAAAGGAGAACGTCAGGGCTGTATATTGTCACCGTGCTCATTTAACTTATATGCAGAGTACATCATGAGAAACACTGGGATGGAAGAAACACAAGCTGGAATCAAGATTGCTGGAAGAAATATCAATAACCTCAGATATGCAGATGACACCACCCTTATGGCAGAAAATGAAGAGCAGCTAAAAATCCTCTTGATGAAACTGAAAGAGGAGAGTGAAAAAGTTGGCTTAAAGCTCAACATTCAGAAAACGAAGATCATGGCATCTGGTCCCATCACTTCATGGGAAATAGATGGGGAAACAGTGGAAACAGTGTCAGACTTTA
>SJYR01000529.1:532450-551800 GCA_006410655.1 Kobus ellipsiprymnus | reverse complement strand
CTATTTGGAACCAGTCTGTTGTTCCATGTCCAGTTCTAACTGTTGCTTCCTGACCTGCATACAGGTTTCTCAAGAGGCAGGTCAGGTGATCTGGTATTCCCGTCTCTTTCAGAATTTTCCACAAGCCTGGAGAATTCCATGGACTGTATAATCCATGGGGTCACAAAATGTTGGACATGACTGAGTGATGTTCACTTTAATTTTCAAGATATCTAAAGGACTGATTTTTAGATCTCAGGATACAAAATCTTCCTTTCATCATGATGCTTATTGATGATGCTTTGAATGTTTTTCATTTTCTCTTAGTACTATTTTGATCAACCATTCTATAGATGATAGCTTTAGTTAAGGAATGGTTAGTTTATGCTATTCATTCCTATTTTAATAATCCCATTTAATGAAAAATGGAAGAACAAAACTGTAAAGTCTATGCTAATCTTTTCCTATATTGATAATAGTATTTAATGCTAAATGGACAAAATAATCTTTAAAGAAATGTACAAGCAGCTTTATTTCTAGGTATTGAATTTTGGAAAGTTTCTTACAGAATATGGATAGCACAATAAATGCTTATCCAACTTTAAATATTAAATTGGATTTTATTTTATATTAATAAACTTTTTATTAATAGAAAATGTTTAGGTTTTCAAACAATGAGGGGAGAGTACAAAGTGTTCCCTATAGCCCTCTCCCTGTTCCTACCCTTTCACTACAAACTGCGTAGTGCATACTTTCCCCTATTATTAACATCTTTCAAGAGGGAGAGGATATATGTATACACATAGCTGTTCACTTCATTGTACAGCAGAAACTATCACAATGCCAGTTAAAAATAATCTTTTCTTTTACTAACTCTTCATCAGTATTTCAACATGTTCAAAATCTCCCATATTAAACATCATTCCCATCATCTGACATACTACTTTATGAAAAGAAAAACATAGCTAATATTATATAATTTTCTAAGTGCTCTGAATATAATGAAAATTGATACTCTTTGACTTTCATTTATTATTTTATCATTTTTAGAGTCAGTAAACTGATATTTTCTAAGTCTTTGATTCTGCCCTTAAGTCTCTCCTGAGCTACAAAAGTACAAACCCAAAGAGAAACAACATCTCGATTTATTTTCCCCAACACCTGGTTCTTCTTCTAATGGGTTTCCCTTGCAAAATTCTCTACCTTAGTAAATACAATTTACCTCACAGTGAAAATTAGAAATGTTCCTGTATTATTTGACTTCTTATTTCCCAGCACTAACCCTCAATCATCACCAGGCCCTGTTGCTTCCTTAATATCCTCTTTTCAGCCTTCTGAATTCTCTTCTTACTCATGTTCATGGCTATGGTCCAAAACACCATGATTTATCACCTGGTTTTTGACAACATTCTCCTAAGAATTGTCTTCACTCAACTGACATCTATAATTTATAGGGCAGCCAGAGTGATGTTTCTAAATCACACAGCTGATCGGGCTGGCTGAAAATCTTAACACACTTCAAAGGCTCATTGCCTTCAGGAAAAATACAAATCTCCTAGTGTAGCACAGAATGCTTTTCTTAACCATAGACTTAATTTTTTATTCCATGACTCCAAAATTTCTGGCTGGCCTCTGAAATCTAATTTGAGATTCTTCTTACTCTTTCTCTTTTGCTTTTGCCAAACAGAAGCAGAAGGCTGATGAAGTCTCCAGAACTCTAAAGAATGACTGAAACACATTATGGAAATAACCTATCTCTGTGAAATGGGGAATCTTCAATTATCTGAAGTGGACAATAATATGAGAAAAGTAAATTATTTTTTTGTGTTTAGTCAATGAGATATGGTATTCATTTATTAAAACAATTGATCTACCACAAATGATATATTTAGAAGAAATATTGTGAATAATGTACTCAATAGATGGTTGACTAACACAATGGGTTAAATGAATATGAGATTTTCTTGGCACAAAGTATAATTCCATGAATACTCTTAAAATGTAGTACAAGATAAAAATAGATGAAAACTATAAAATAAATACTACTGGGGATAGAAAATTCCTGATGTAGTAACTTGCATGTCAATTTGTTTCCAGAGTGATATGAGAGAAATGGAGAAGAAAAGAATCATTGGAGAAATTTTAAGGAAAATAAAGTTCCCCAGCTTAAGACACAGAATTTCAAATTTAAATTGCTTATTAAACAGCAAGCAGAATAAATAAAGAGACCATAACTAGACTTGCCTTTGGGAAACATCAAAATTCCAAAGATAAATGAATCCTATATGCTTACAAAAGTGAAAAAAAAGTTTTTTTTATTTTTTTTTTAAAGTTCACTTATTTACTAGTAGTCACACTTTCACGAGATTTCTTACCAGTAATACTGAATACAAAAACAGCAGTTGTCTTCAAAAGGATACAGGAAAATAGGAAAATAATGTTCACTCAATGAACGTTCTATCAGCCAAACTGCAAACTGTTAGGACAGAAGAAAATGTTTCAGACAGGTAAGATCACAAACAGTTTATTTTCCTTCACATGGTCTTTTGAAAGATACTATATTTCAGGAAAATAAAAGTGTAAAGCAAGGAGGAGACCTTGCTATACAAAGAGGTTGGAGCGGAGTAGGGAAGGACTTATTGTGGTAGGCAGATGATTAATAAACAGAGTTAAAACAAGGTAAATTGCCTTAGAGATTAGGGAGAAAAAATCTATGAATTCCATGAGAACAAATTTCAGAGTTGCCTGTTTCACACAGTTTTCATTCTTTTGGTAGATCTACTGTTTGTCTTAAGTAAGGAAAGAGCACACTTTGAAGAACAAGAAACTAAAGCTTAATCTTTGAACCTCTTCTACCTCAATAAACACTGAGTTTGATCCAAAAGAAAAAGATAAATCTCTTTACAATACAGCTTATGAAGTGTCTGTATATAATGACAGAATCCATTTGTCAAGAGTACATTAAATTTTAAAACATTTTAATCTAGAAACAATGAGATTGCAAGTTATGTAAGTTTTAAACAAACTTGTCCTTTAAATATGTCCCTATTTTGTCTTAAGACAGAATTTGTTTACAGAATGAACATAAAATATGTAGTTTTTGCTGACATCTTTTTAATGTTTTAATATAAGCCTTATATAATCTGGATTAAAATTTATAAGATGAAAGGTAGCAGTTGCTGGGCATACACACCGAGGAAACCAGAATTAAAAGAGACACGTGTACCCCAGTGTTCATTGCAGCACTGTTTGTAATAGCCAGGACATGGAAGCAACCTAGATATCAATCAGCAGATGAATGGATAAGAAATCTATGGTACATATACACAATGGAGTATTACTCAGCCATTAAAAAGAATACATTTGAATCAGTTCTAATGAGGTGGATGAAACTGGAGCCGATTACACAGAGTGAAGTAAGCCAGAAACAAAAACACCAATACAGTATACTAACACATATATACGGAATTTAGAAAGATGGTAACGATAACCCTGTNGAATCAGTTCTAATGAGGTGGATGAAACTGGAGCCTATTATACAAAGTGAAGCAAACCAGAAAGAAAAACACCAATCCAGTATACTAACGCATATATATGGAATTTAGAAAGGTGGTAATGATAACCCTGCATGCGAGACAGTAAAAGAGACAGATGTATAGAACAGTCTTTTGGACTCTGTGGGAGAGGGCGAGGGTGGGATGATTTGGGAGAATGACACTGAAACATGTATAATATCATATAAGAAACTAATCACCAGTCCAGGTTCAATGCAGGATATAGGATGCTTGGGGCTGGTGCACTGGGATGACCCAGAGGGAGGGTACCGGGAGGGAAGTGGGAGGGGGTTTCAGGATGGGAAACATGTGTATACCCATGGTGGATTCAAGTTGATGTATGGCAAAACCAATACAATATTGTAAAGTAAAAAATAAATAAATAAATAAAATTACTTAAAAAAAATAAAATTTTAAAAAGAGAGAAAATGAAAGGATATATAATTAAAATGCCATAATTATCACTAAAATAGCATCCTGATTACTAAATACAAAGTTAATAGCAATTTTAACTCATTAGGTTTAACTGATATTAATTTGTTTTGGTCCTAAAACAGAAGCTTTTTACTTATTTATTAGTTTTATCTGATCTTAAATACATATAGAAGTAAAGATGTTATCTTGTGTTCCCAGGAAATGAATAAATTGATTTTTTTTTTCACATTCAAATATGAAGAAGACCAATTTTTTCTTTCTTTCTTTAAATTCTGGAGTGATATGAATTCAGGCAATGGAAACAAGTTCTATGTGTGAACATAAATGTTGTGGTCTCTATCATTGTGCTTTGATTTCCACGATACAGGAAAAAAAAAATATGATAGGAACTAGCAAAATGCTTTCTGATGATGGTGATGAGGAGAAAGATGCAGCTGTTTGACTAATGTACCCATACATTCTCTGAGTGGCAAGTTCTGAAAGAAGGTAAGTTGCTAGCATGTGTAGCCTAACACGGTATTGATCAGCTACAGAGAATAAAGAGCAATGACAACAAGAAGCTAAAGGAGTAGCAAAGGAAGAGAAATTTTATTCCGACAAACAGATAAAGCCTAAAGTCATAATAGAGAAGTTGAATATAAAGAATGTTGCAAGCTCTAAATACAAAAGAGAGTTGAGGTACTAATCATGCCAGTTCTTCTTTTCATATTTCATATTCAAATAATGTCTATATTCCTTAACATTTAAAGGAAAAAGTGTCACCCCAGGAAGGGACATAGGGTGCTACTTCTGTACTGCCTGCTACCATAGGACCTGAGTGTGTATTGGTGGCTGGGAGAAAAATGCTGTTATGATTCTATCAAACTTTCCTCTTAGTGAAACAAGCCAAAATGGTGGGTGTCTCATGACCATGATTTTTGTCATTTCCTTGGAAATCTGCCACAGGGACTCAATATTACCCTACTGTNTGTGTATTGGTGGCTGGGAGAAAAATGCTGTTATGATTCTATCAAACTTTCCTCTTAGTGAAACAAGCCAAAATGGTGGGTGTCTCATGACCATGATTTTTGTCATTTCCTTGGAAATCTGCCACCGGGACTCAATATTACCCTACTGTGTAATGTAGATTATGTTCCTTTTAGCTCACTTTTTTAGTTTATTCTCAGCCTTTAACTGGTGGCAGCTTCTTGGCCCTTCAGAGTATTAAGAATAAAATGTAAAACAGTGTAACATGTATCAGAGAAAATAGTTAAAGAGAAAGAAGACTGTTGGATTGACAAATTAGCCCTAGAAAATCAACCGCAGTATAATGCATATTTGGAACGTGGAAATGACGGTGAAGCCAGACTGGGCCAGGCTGTATTGAAAAGAGGAAGAAGGAAATGAAAAAAGTGGATATCTAATTTTAAGTAATTTTATGCTGAATGTTTTCTATTCATTTTTTGAAGTTGGAATTAAGAACAAAGGCTATGACTATTACTAATTAACAACTCACAAGCTACTGAACACCTAACACACTCTGTTCACTGAAGCTCATGGGTATCTTATGGGGAAGATACAGCTGTTATCTCATTTTACAGATGAGGAAATTGAAATTGAAAACTAAAGCATCTAGCAGATGACCACAAACTTAGTAAATGGTAACTTTGCTTCAGAGTCTGTATTGTTAATTAGTAAAATCAATTACACCCCAAAATTAGGAAGCAGTGGTATAGTATAGGGGTTATGCATTTTGGTCATAGTTTGCAGCAGTAGAATTACACTTCAAATAATGGGGGGGAAGGGATTATATGAATTTTCTGTTTAATTTTAAAGGCTCGCCAAATGTGGGGAGTAGGGATTTCGAATACCATTGATCACATTATTGTGTGAATTTCCTTTTCATTTTTCAACAAAATACTGTATTTTAATCAGGTACTACAAGAAAGATGAGCTTAGGAAAAATATCTGGCAAGTGTAAAAATAGCACAATTTAGAGAAAATATAGAGTTCAAGCCACAGGGGTTGGAAAATAAAATCCTTTCTTATCTCTAATTGCATTAGTTTTCTAGGGCCATCAAAACAAAGTACCACAAATTAGATGAGTCTGAACAACAGAAACTTATTTTCTGATACTTCTGGAGGCTAGAAGTCAGAAATCAAAGTGTCAGCAGAGGCACACTCCTTCTGAAACCTATAGGAAAAGAGTCCTTCCTTGCCTCTTACAGCTTCTAGAAGCCTAAACATTCCTTGATTTGTAGCAATGCGTGCTGCGGTTCATGGGGTCGCAAAGAGCTGGTCACTTCAGACAGCGACTGAACTGAACTGAACTCCAAACTTCATCTGGCATTCTGTTTTTCCTCAAGATCTTCTCTCTGTGCACATCTGACTCTGTGTCAACTGTCACTTTTCTTATAAGGACACCAATTGCATCCAATTAAAGCCCACCTTAATGACTTCATTTTAACCTCAACGACCTCTGTAAGACCCATTTCCAAATAAGATCTTTAGTGGGGACAGTTCAACTCATAACAACAATATTTCCATTCAGAAGAAGATTCTCAATAATAGCCTAGAGAATCATTAAAAGAATTAAGATATATCGAGTGGTGTATAGACCAAAACAAAGGCAAGCGGTTCTGCCTTAACTAGAACCTCTTAGTGAGCCATGACTGCTTCTATCAGAGCTCCTTGGATAGTAAAAACTACTTATAGAGAGATTAAAAGCATGGTTCTCGCTTCTAATGGACCAAAATATTCATGGTTAAGCATGTTTTTAAAAGAGTTATCATGTGGTTTTTGGATTAAAATAAAGTGCCTTGAAGATTTTTTAAGTTTTTGGAAGAACTTTGCTGGCAAAATCAAAGTCAGCCTAGAATAAAGCAGAATGAGATTAAAATAAGGTCTCTAGAACCCAAATTTTTACATAACAAGAAGTGTGTTGAGAAAGCTGCTTAATTGCCAAAAAGGAAATAATATTCAAAAATATTTTCAAATACAACCAAGCAGGATAATTAAAGAAAGTTCCAGAAAACAGAGTAATAGTCTGTGAAGCAAAACGAACTAGGGAACCACTACTAAAATGTCCAAAGAAAGTATGTTTTTTAAAATCCAAGGTTGAGAGATCTGATAACATTTTCTCACTGAGATTTTGGACTTGCCATGAATCAGTGACTGCTATGCTTCCCTGCTGTTTCCTTCTCCAAAATTAGTTATTCATTACTATCTCTCTCCTGTTTTAGCATTATATGATAGATACTTGGTAGTTAGATATAACTTGCTTCTTTATATCATAGGTCTTCATTTTAAAATTAAATACTTTATTTTTTTATTGTTTAGACAACTTTTTAAAAAATGGATTTTTTTTTTTTTTTACTTTACAGTATTGTGGTTTTGAATCATGTAGATCATATAGATCATGAAATACTGGATTTCAAGTTTATGTATTTGGATGAGACTTCTAGTATTTATGGAATACAGTCAATGAACATTGCAAGTCATATGGAAGTAAATAAGGAAAACAGGACAATGAAGTAGATTATATCATTCTGAAAAAAATTCACTTCCTTTCCTTAATATTTCCTGGAGGCAAAATACATTCCCCTCATCAAACCCCAGACCTGGCTTTCCAAGCACAGGGTAAAGTATCTCCCTGCCAGTGCAGGAGACATAGGAGACACATTTTCCATTCCAAGGTCAGGAATATCCCCGAGAGTAGGAAAAGACAACCTACTTCAGTATTCTTGCCTGGAAAATCCCATGGACAGAGGAGTTTGTTGGGCTGCCCCCAATACAGGCTCACAAAGGGTGAGGGACTGAGCACGCGTGCACACACACACACCCCTGTAGCCCAGTCACCCCTCAATTTGGGGCTTGCTCTTGTGATTTACCTTGCCAAGCAGGACACAGGAGAGGCTTCAGTATCTTATTGGAGTTCTGTTTGCTCTCTTGTACTTCGGGGGTGGCAGAGGATGAGACAGTTAAATAGCATCACCCACTCAATGGACATGAATTTAGGCAAACTCCAGGAGAAGGACAGGGAAGCCTGGCATGCTGCAGTCCACAGGGTCGCAGAAAGCTGGACACAACTTACAGACTGAACAACTTCCCCCATTGCTACAAAAAAGCCTTTCTTGAGTAGCTGCTTCTCTTTTCTCCTTAATTCCCCAATTGAACACACTTGAAGCAAACCTGAGCCTGGCCATGCGGTAGCCCAGAGGAGCCAAAACCAGTCAGATGCACTTCCTGAAGTTGAATTGCCCTGTGGACATCAACCTCTATCAGCTGAGCCCTAACCAGCTATGACACCTGCAAACCAGCCCAGGTGAGGTCAGAGAAGCTGCATTTGCTGACTGGATTCTATGGTTGCTTGTTACTCAGCTTTATGTAACAATATCTAACCAATGCTTTCTCAGCTGCAAAGAAATATGGTAGTGAAGTATATACCTACTCTGCTATATTAAGTACTGACAAAACATTCTTTTTTCTTTCTCTTTTATTCATATAACTGTTTTGCTATTACGTATTTTTAAAATTCACGAGTGAGTTAACATTTGTGATTTTTTTTGTTTTGCTTGTTTTCTTTTAAATCAACTAATGATTCCTCATCTAAAATAAGATCCCCAGTTGTTAATTATTATTATATTACTTTCTCCTATATTTATTTTAAAATATTATGATGTCACTCTGGAAAATGAATGGATTGAGGATATTATAATCCTTCTTTCCTATGCACCTATACTTGAATTTTAATCAGTTAATTAATTTCTTTTAACATTCCTTTTCATGTCCTCCTACTTATGGCCACAAGTCAGGAATAATAAAAATGCCAGTGTGTCTTTTGCATGGAAATCTTCTGAATTATTTCTTATACAAATGCTAGGCAACACCAGAGCTTCTCTCCTGCACTGTGTAAAATGAAGGATACTAAAAATATTTAGGTATATTTCAGCCATGAAATTAAAAGTCGCTTACTCCTTGGAAGAAAAGTTATGACCAACCTAGATAGTATATTCAAAAGCAGAGACATTACTTTGCCAACTAAGGTCCATCTAGTCAAGGCTATGGTTTTTCCTGTGGTCATGTATGGATGTAAGAGTTGGACTGTGAAGAAGGCTGAGCACCGAAGAATTGATGCTTTTGAACTGTGGTTTTGAAGAAGACTCTTGAGAGTCCCTTGGACAGCAAGGAGATCCAACCAGTCCGTTCTGAAGGAGATCAGCCCTGGGATTTCTTTGGAAGGAATGATGCTAAAGCTGAAACTCCAGTACTTTGGCCACCTCATGCGAAGAGTTGACTCATTGGAAAAAGACTGATGCTGGGAGGGATTGGGGGCAGGAGGAGAAGGGGATGACCGAGGATGAGATGGCTGGATGGCATCACTGACTCAATGGACGTGAGTCTGAGTGAACTCCGGGAGTTGGTGATGGACAGGGAGGCCTGGCATGTTGCGACTCATGGGGTCGCAAAGAGTCAGACACGACTGAGCGACTGAACTGGACTGAACTGAAACTTCTCTAAATTTTAATTAGTTCAATCATGTTTTAAGAGCTATCCTATTTTTCAAATATACAATAATATAGGAGGTTGATCAAGTCAGAAAGTTAGGATTACTCTGTTCTAGCTTAATTTTATAAGGTCAAAATTTCTTAATATAAATGTATTTTGCTTGTTGTTTACATGTTCTTGGATGAATAGAGTCATATATTTAGCATATCTATGTGCAAATTTTCACACAATGACCACTAATAATTTGACTTAAGTATTTTATTGCTGACTTAAATACCCTTTTCTAATTTTGAGGCTAGGAAGTGAAAGTGAAGTTGCTCAGTAGTATCTGACTCTTTGTGACTCCACAAACTGAGTGTAGCCTACCAGGCTACTCCATCCATGGGATTTTCCAAGCAGGAATATCTGGAGTGGGTTGCCATTTCCTTCTCCAGAGGATCTTCTCAACCCAGGGATTGAACCTGGGTCTCCCACATTGTAGACAGACGCTTTACTGTCTGAGCCACCAGGGAAGTCCTCAAAATGAATTTGTTTTGTTTATTTATTATTTGGCCATACCATGTGCGTGTGGGATCTTAGTTCCCTGATCAGGGATCAAACCCATGGCCCCTGCAGTGGAAACAGGGAGTCTTATTATAGCTCACCATTTTAATCAGGTCAAACTGAAAGGCCCTAGAGGTTTGTAAATGCCTTCACAGTCTACAATAATTCCTTAAACTCAGGATCAGTTCAGTTCAGTCACTCAGTCGTGTCTGACTCTTTCTGACCCTATTGACTATAGCATGCCAGGCTTCTCTGTCCATCACCCACTCCCAGAGCTTGCTCAAACTCATGTCCATTGAGTCGGTCATGTCATCCAAACATCTCATCCTCTGTCATCCCCTTCTCCTCCTGCCTTTGAGCTTTCCCAGCATCAGGTCTTCTCCAGTGAGTCAGGTCTTCTCCAATGAGTCAGCTCTTTGAATCAGGTGGCCAAAGTATTGGAATTTAAGCATTTGTCCTTCCAAGGGCTATTCAGGACTGATTTCCTTTAGGATTGACTGGTTTGATCTCCTTGCAGTCCAAGGGACTCTAAAGAGTCTTCTCCAACACTACAGTTCAAAGGCATCAATTCTTCAGTGCTCAGCATTTTTTATGATCCAACTCTCACATCCATACATGACTACTGGAGAAACCATAGATTTGACTAGATGCAACTTTGTTGGCAAAATAGTGACTCTGCTTTTTAATATGCTGTCTAGGTTTGTCATCGCTTTTCTTCCAAGGAGCAAGCATTTTTTTATTTCATGACTGCAGTCACCATCTGCAGTGATTTTGGAGCCCAAGAAAATAAATCTCGCTGTTTCTATTTTTTCCCCATCTATTTGCCATAAAGTAATGGGACTGGATGCCATGATCTTAGTTTTTTAAATGGCAAAAAGAACTCAGGATGATTATTACTTTAGTTCTTAAAAAATATAGATAAATCCACATACTTCTGTAATATATTCAATGAAGAATTCAACTTTTTTCTGTTCTAATAATCTTTGGTTCTGTAATAAATTTACTCAAGTATTAATGGTCAGTTTCCACCTGTACTTATCAGAGTGAGAAAGTTTGGTCTTTGGGGAGAAAACCTAGAGCCTCAGATAAAGAGTATATAGAATTCTGAGATGATTTCACCATGAAATAACTTTCTTCAGTAAGCACTAATTAAAAGGACTTCAGAATATAAAATTGATAGAAAAATGTTAATTTTGCTTGCTTATCTTGAGAAGTTTTGAGTACTATTATTGGCATTTTGTATTACAGTAGTATCACATATTATCTTCATCTTTATTCTCTCTGGGCTGGTTGTAATACAGAGATTTGACTCCAGTTGGAGCCATAAAATATCTACAAGTTAGTTTGTAAATAGTTTCAGCTATGAAATAGAAAGTTCTGAGTCAGAATTACAGTATAGTTTAGTATAAAATAGCATGCTCAATACTATGGGACTAGGTATCTAGTGGGCTGGAGTGATGCTTAATTTTATGTGTTAATTTGACATAGATCATGGTGTCCAGATCAAATGGCAAAATGATCTGTAACTGTAATCATTTGATAATTGTCATATTTTGACATTTGATCATTGGGTCAAACAGCAGTCTAGATTTTGCTATGAAGGTATTGTTTCTGTGTGATTAACATTAAAATCAAGGGCCACTGAGTCAAGTAGCTTACTCTCCATGGTGTGGGTGGGACTTGTCCAACTGGTTGAAAGCCTTAAGAGCAAAGGCTG
The DNA here is from genome assembly GCA_006410655.1 of Kobus ellipsiprymnus. Lineage (NCBI taxonomy): Eukaryota > Metazoa > Chordata > Mammalia > Artiodactyla > Bovidae > Kobus > Kobus ellipsiprymnus. The sequence goes on along the minus strand of SJYR01000529.1, from coordinate 540,085 downwards.
AGGTTTACCCTAGGAGGAAGGTATTTGAACATAACTGAAACACAGAAACATTCCCTAGGTTTCCTATCTGCCTGCTGTCCCCAAAAGAATTGGGAATCAAAATCACAACTTCAGCTCTTGAATTTCCAGCCTGCTGGCTTGCCCTGATTTTGGACTTGACAGTCCCACAATCTGTGAAATAATTCCTTAAGATAAATTTTTCTTTCTATTTCTCTTTATATATATATATGTGTATATATATATATACATACATACTATGTATATATATATACATAGTAATAATTCCTTAAAAAAATTCCTTAAAATAAATCTTTCTAAATATATATATATAATCTCTCTACACACACATATATATAATATCTCAGCATACATTATATATATGTGTGTATATATAGTTATAGATATGTATATATATATAGATAGCTAGATATCCTATTGGTTCTGGTTCTCTGGAGCACCCTGACTAATAAAGCCAGTAATCAGGACAGACTGCATTTTAATAATGTAAAAGGAGAGTTTGGCTCTAAAAATACTCACATGTATGAGTCATTACAGAGTTTCTAAGTAAACTCAGAGCAGTGAGTGCCACGATCTGTTCAGGCTCACTCTATCCTTTCTCTCTAAGCTATACGATTATGTGCTCTTACCATTATATACCAATTTAGTTAGAACTCTTTATCATTTTAGCATTACTATCTTCTGCATTTAAGCTTTTAACTCTAGCAGGTTATCAAATGATTACAGTTGCTCTTACACAACCAGGGATAATGCAACTAGCAGCAATATAATCAAAGAAATAGCCAACAGTTCCACAGGATTCTAACAGTGGAAAGTACTGATACTATTACCACACTCTATTTTGTAGCTACGGTTCTATTAAGTAGATGTTTGCAGAGGAACCTAAAGGAAATAGAGACTTCTGTCATGCTCACAAGATGTCTCAGTCTTCCTGCAGCCATATTTTACTCCTCCTTTCTACATCCAAATCTCAGGAGGGGCCCGGTGCAGCCAAGATTCAAGATAATTTGGAAAATGTACTTGCTTTTTACTTCTTTTTTATTTTAAAAATATCTATCTTCCTCTTTTATGTTTAAAATATCTATTGATATTTTATTGATATCTAGAAGAAAGGAAACTAGAAGACTGTTGAGTGGGTGTTGAGTTAGAGTAACCACCAGACTGGGCTCTGTTTGGCTTCTTGACTTGATGCAGCCAAGCTTCAACATAATTTGGAAAATGTACTTCTTGCTTTTTATTTCTTTTTTATTTTAAAAATATCTATCTTCCTCTTTTATGTTTAAAATATCTATTGATATTTTATTGATATCTAGAAGAAAGGAAACTAGAAGACTGTTGAGTGGGTGTTGAGTTAGAGTAACCACCAGACTGGGCTCTGTTTGGCTTCTTGACTTGAATTTGCACAAACCTTTTCATATTTATTGCTTCCTTGCTGGCTCAGATGGTAAAGCATCTGCCTGCAATGTGAAAGACCCGGGTTCATTCCATGGGTCGGGAAGATCCCGTGGAGAAGGAAATGGCAACCCACTCCAGAACTTTTGCCTGGAAAATTCCATGGACTGAGGAGCTTGATAGGCTACAGTCCATGGGGTCACAAAGAGTTGGACACGACTTCACTTTCACTTTCACTTTTCATATTTACACTTAAGAATGAATGCTAACAATAGTATAATCCTACCTAATACGAAGTATGAATATTTTATAGACTCTCCATCAATTTTGGTTTGCATAGTATTTTCTTTTCTTTTTTTTTTATTAAATTTTTAAATTTTTATTTTAACTTTAGTTTACTTTACATTACTGTATTGGTTTTGCCAAACATTGACATGAATTCACCACAAGTGTACATGCGTTCCCAAACATGAATCCCCTCCCACCTCCCACCCCATACCATCTCTCTGGGTCCTCTCCTTGCACCAGTCCCAAGCATCCTGCATCCTGCATTGGACATCGACTAGTGATTCGTTTAGATATTTTCTCATGGTTATGTTGATGTTATGTAATTTTATAAAAATAACTCAGAGTTAATGTGCTCTTCTCAATAAATCATATCAAAGGGTGCTTTCTATTCAGATGTCTCATTATGAGTGATTTTAACCTTAACTGTGTGGTTAAGGTGCCCTCTGGTAGGTTTCTTCACTGTCAAGTAATTTTCTCTTTGTAATTAGTCAATGTTTTGAGGAAGATATATCTTTTTAAAATACATAAATATCCTATGTCTTCTTAAATTTTTATTCACTGAGTTTTAGCACATATCAGTAGGTTTCCTGTAGCAATTATTACTGTGTTGTCATCCATTATTTTTTACCATTGTAGTTGACAGTACTAAATGACCTGTCATTTGAGGGTTTTTGAGGATTGAGGGTTAAGGACATATCTTGCCTTGCACATATTTTGTGGCATCATTCCTATCTTCCTTTGTAACTAAAATTAGTCACCTCATCCAAGTAAAAATAAAACTTATTTTCTACTGATATGGTGACATGAGGAGTCATATGCATACAGTACAATAAAACTATTGCCGTACTTCTTGGTAGAAAAAGGCTCTTTGCTTCTGAGAACTTAAATCATAAGATCATATAGTTCTGGGATGGCAAACATTTGCTGGTAACTCATCTGGAATAGCTCCCAGACTATATATTTTGTTAATGAGAGAAAGAGCATCATATATTGGCCACCAATTCAAAGCATGTTCTGTGTCCTGTAGGTAGGCTCCACAACCCTGCAGGGCATAGGTTTATAAATGATGCCATAACTGAGGTTTCACAGGCCATTCCACTACTTTGTAAGGTCAACTGCTTCTGATAATGTGGCACATGCAATAATGATGGAACACATAAGTGTCAGAGCAAAGATACCAATATGAAGCTGAATACAAAACTGATGATTGTAGCATTGAATAATCTACTGATGATGATGCTGATGCATAGCAGTCTTTTGGATGATTTGAAAGTCCACTGTCATCAATTCATGACACCTGATATACCACAAGGCTTTTGCCACATTGATAACTAGACATTTGTTGAGCACATCCAGAACCAGTATTTCTGGTACCAAATTTATATATCCATGAGCTCACTGAGCAAACCCTGGGGAGTCTGGGGAAAGAGGCAGATTATATTGTCAGCTGATTCAAATGCCATGTGGAGGGAGCATTCTCATTTTACAGAAATATTCTCAAGGACTGGTTCCACTGTGAGAGGTACATCCTTGTATTTCTTGATATATCTGTCACTTTGTCACTGAATTTTCTATCTTTTCCTTAAAAATCCTGTTAATGTAGCAAAACAGATAGCCACTACTTATTAGTCAGCATAGATTATAATTCCTGTCTGTGTCCCATTAAGTCAATATAGATTCTGTGTACACTTCCTAGTTCTATTCAGGAAGAGTTTTACTTATTTACAGTCCATCTGGGTCACCATAAAAAAAGTGCTATTTTAGCTCATGTCAGCATATTAGTTCTTAAAACAATCTGTAAACCACTCTTGATTTTTTCTCATTCATCCATTGTGCAAAAATAACTGCTATGATAAGAATTCAGATGCTAATGCAGCAAGCATATTCACATTAAGAATCCACATGTTAATACAACTTAACTGTAATTTTTCAGCCTTCTTGAACCATGATATATTTGCTGCTGGCCATGCCTGCTTCATGGGTTGGTAATAAGAAAGCACCCACTTCAAGAAGAACAGCTCAAATTAAATGGCTACTTTATATTGCATGTTTAAGTGTCTCTGGCAGGACCCAATACCACACCTTGACCTCCATCTCAGAAGTAGAATAATCATTTACCAAGGAAGACATCAGTTCAGTTCAGTTCAGTTCAGTTCAGTCGCTCAGTCGTGTCCGACTCTTGGTGATAAAATAAATAAGTCATGAGAATGTAATACACATAAAGGTGCCTATAGTTAGAAATACTGTGTTGCATATTTGGAAGTTGCTAATAGAGTAAATCTTATAAGTTTTCATTACAAGCAATAAAAAATTGTGTAAGTATGTATGGTAACAAATATTAACCTGATTTATTGTGGTGATCATTTCTCAAAAGATACAAATATTGAAACATTATGTTGTACACCTGAAACTAATATGTTATATGTAAACTAAAACTCATTTTAAAATAAAAAGAATAAAGCATGATTTCATCTCAAACTCAAATTGCCCATATTGTAACTACTCTATGTAAGTTTCCTCATGAGCTATAGAGCACAATTCTTGCTATTCAGTTGCTAAGCCATGTTAGACTCTGCAACCCCATGAACTGCATTACCCCAGGCTTCTCTGTCCTTAACTATCTTCCTGAGTTTGCTCAAACTCATATCCATTGAGACAGTGATGCCATCCAACCATCTCATCCTCTGTAGCCTTCTTCTCTTGCCCTCAATCATTCCCAGCATCAGAGTTATTTCCAAATGAGTCAGCCCTTGGCATATGGTAGCCAAAGTATTAGAGTTTCAGCTTCAGCACCAGTCCTTCCAATGAATATTCAGGTTGATTTCCTTTAGGACTGACTGCTTTGATCCCCTTGCTGTCCAAGGGACTTCTCAAGAGTCTTCTTCAGGACCACAGTTCAAAAGCATCAGTTCTTTGCCACTTAACATTCTTTTTTTTTTTAGTTTATTTTTATTTTACTTAATTTTTTTAAATATAAATTTATTTATTTTAATTGGAGGTTAATTACTTCACAATATTGTATTGGTTTTGCCATACATCAGTGGTCCAACTCTCACATCTGTTCATGACTACAGGAAAAAATCATAGCTTTGATTATATGGACCTTTGTTGGCAAAGTGATGTCTCTGCTTTTTAATATGTGGTTTAGGTTTGACATAGCTTTCCTTCCCAGGAGCAAAAATCTTAAATTTCACAGCTTCAGTCACCATCTGTAGTGATTTTGGAGTCCAAGAAAATAACATCTATTCCTGCTTCTACTTTTTCCCCTTCTATTGGTCATAAAGTGATGGGACGGGATGCCATGATCTCAGTTTTTAGACTGTTGAGTTTTGAGCCAGCTTTTTCACTCTATTCTTTCACCCTTACCAACAGGCTCCTTAGTTTCTCTTCACTTTCTGCCATCAGAGTGGTGTCATCTGCATATTTGAGGTTGTTGATATTTCTCCTGGCAGTCTTCATACCAGCTTGTGAGTCATCCAGCCCTGCATTTCTCATGATATACTCTGCATAGAAGTTAAATAAGCAGGGTGATATTATGCAATCTTGTCATACTCCTTTCTCAATTTTGAACCGGTCCGTTGTTCCATGTCCAGTTCTAACAGTTGCTTCTTGTCCTGCATACAGGTTTCTCAGGAAACAGGTAAGGTGGCCTGCTATTCCCATCTCTTTAAGAATTTCCCACAGTTTGTTATTATCCACACATTCAAAGACTTTAGCATAGTTAATGAAGCAGAAGCAGAAAAAAATTCAAAAATATTTTTGAATGTCCTTGCCTTTTCTGTGATCCAGGGGATATTGGCAATTTGATTTCTGGTTCCTCTGCCTTTTCTAAATCCAGCTTGTACATTTGGAAGTCCTCTGTCCACATGCCGCTGAAAGATTTTGGGCATAATCTTGCTAGCCTGTGAAATGAGTGCAATTGAAATGTAATTTGAACATTCTTTGGCATTGCCTTTATTTGGTATTGGAATGAAACCTGACCTTTTTCCAGGCCTGCAGCCACTGTTGAGTTTTCCAAATTTGCTGACATACTGAGTGTAGCACTTTAACAGCATCATCTTTTAACACAATAAACTACTCATATATGGGCTTCCCAGGTGGTGTTAGTAGTAAACTAATCCAAGCAAGAATACTGGAGTGGGTTACTGTTCCTCCTCCAGGGAATCTTCCCAACCCAGGGATTGAAACTGTGTCTCCTGTACTCTGGCACTGTGGTCACATTCTTTACCCATTGAGCCACTGGGAAGCCTTTTACTAACCATAGGTAAGATAAATGTTATAGCTACAAAAGGCCCCAAACTGCTTCCATCCTTGGAGCTCTAAACCCAGGGATTCCCCAGCTTACCACTGATCTATATGACCTGACAAATAAACCTCCTCTAAACTTCCTCTTCCTCCTGTGGAGGTCCCTTCTGGGGACCTATATCCCTTCTAGATTGTGACCACTAGCTTCTATCTCTGGAAGGTCTCTTATTCAGGGACTTCCACTTTCATAGACCCCTGTCCATCACCATTTAATAAAGCTTATTGTATGTTGCTGCCTCTTGAGGTCCTTTATTTTTTTCCAGAGCAATTCTGAAATTCTCTAATTTACCAGATGCTCTCAAAATTTAGCAAACTTCCAATCATGGGGCTATCAATATACTTAACTTAGAAGCTTTTGAGGCCATTTTATTCATTCTCAGCATCTTCAAAAACTCATGAGAAAGAGAATAGTCTCTAAGCACTGAGAGGCATTAGGAAGGACATAAATCTAAGTTATGAACAGCCAAGGGCAACAGGCAAACTCTGTCTCCTCCCAGCATGAAGAGAAGTCACTTAATGTTTGAACCATCAGAAATATTGGTGGTAATAAGAACTCGGTGTGTGTGGAAGAGAGAAACTACATACAGGATTTGGATAATTGCAATTCTGGGAGGAATAAAGCAGGGGCACTTTAGTGCAGGACAGGGGCAGCAGAGACAACCACCAATAATACTGGGAAAAATAATTGTGTCCTAAAGTGCTCCCTGTGTTGTTAATTATAATACTTCTATGAAACCAAATGTGATTTCTATCTGTGCCAGTATCATTTTTTTTTCCAGAGCTGTTGGCTCTATGAGTCCTGTCCTGAGATTCTCTGCTGAAATAGTGAGAAAGAAAAAAAAAAACAAAAACAAAAACAAACACTTTTGTTCTTTTCTCTAAAGTACTGAAATGAAAAAGAGAGAGGAAAAAAAAAGGAAGATGAAACGTTGATTATATGGTAGGCTGAGATGAGAGCAGAGAAAGGATGATTTTTATGAGCTCATGTTCTTGCAACCCAATTCATCAGTTTGAAATTCAAACACTTGTCAAATAGGACAAGTTCTGCATGGTTATAACTTGGAAGCACTATAGCTATTGATTTTTATATTTAGATTCCTTTTTTTTATTCCTAGGAATACACTGAGTTTTGTAAAATTTACTGCAATTTCAGTGGGAAGAAAATGACAGTAAATACAAGAATATAATTCAAGAAAAATGCTCAAAAAGTATTTTTCAGAGAACTGTCTATACACACAGGACAAGCACATGTGTCATATTTTCCAATAGAGAGCTGATTAAAATGCTCTGACTTTTTTTTAGATGATTCACTGTATGTCCTAATTTTTCCTCTGAAAATCTAATTGCTACATGTGCATTTTTCATGCAACTGAAATAGGAAACCTACTAAAATGTATCCATGTATTTTATATTCAGTGAGGAGTCTGACAATATTTATTTATCAGGTTATATAATCCAAAACATTATATTTGTAGTAGGTTATGATGAGGCTAAAAATAAGCAATGTCAAAATTTATTACATTCCTAAAGATATAACTTGAATATTAGTTGAAAACATAAATCAAGGGAATACTATACTTACAAAGCTATTATAGCTTACTATTATAAAAATAATATAATTCAAGTTAGTTT
>SJYR01000529.1:424144-434338 GCA_006410655.1 Kobus ellipsiprymnus | reverse complement strand
TGCCTCTGTTATTCTACTATTTGTTGCCTCCAGAGTGTTTCTGATCTCATTTATTGCATTATTCATTATATATTGACTCTTTTTTATTTCTTCTAGGTCCTTATTAAACCTTTCTTGCATCTTCTCCGTCCTTGTCTCCAGGCTACTTATCTGTGCTTCCATTTTGATTTCCAGATTTTGGATCATTTTCACTATCAATATTCAGAATTCTTTCTCAGGTAGATTCCCTATCTCTGAACTGATATTTCATAAAGTTTCAACTGGGTATGATTTTCATATGGTTAAATCAAGGAAGATGAAATTATCTATTAAACCAAGTGTCCTTCATCTGTTCATCCATAAAGGTTGTTTGACATTAATAGACAATAGGTCAGAAGGGACATGTTATAGATTATGAGATGTAATTTACCTAAGAAAAGGTCTGAGTCATATGGAAGTAGTATGAAGTCTATAAAGTTTGTGCTAATGAAATATTACAGAAGAGAACAAATAATTTATGGAAACCTAATGAAATGCTATGTCAATGACAACAACAAAAATATATAAATGAAGGGACAAGTAACTATGGGAATATCAAAGACAGGTATTAGATGAAAATAATTACCAAACTGCAATAATTGTGATGATCAAAACAATAAAAAGTGGTTTCTTCTTTTAAGTAGTGCAATGATTTGGGTGTAATTTGTATGGTATTATATTTCTCTTTCCATAAGAATATTTCATATCAAAATTTAAAAGTTATTATATATTTATCGATTTCTATAACCATGCATGGGACAAGTCACATGTTTGAGAGAACACATTTTGAATAAGTGAAATAGAGATCAAGTGTATATCTGTTTCAGGATTTTACATTGGGACTTCTCATCTGTAACACCTGAGAGGACCATATAATCAACTAGCAGTTCTCTGAAAGCTCCTGTAGAAGTAAATATATGTCCTAGAAATAACTCTTTCTCTTTTTTCAAAGACAAGTTTCAAAATATCAAGTTAGAAGTCTTGACCTGTACCTTTTGCCTGTGTCAGACAAATACCATCATTTTTGTGTGCTGTGATCAGTAATTTATTTTCTGACTGCAAAAGTTGGGAGTGTTAATAATTAAAAATTGAAAATATTGATGTTGTAAGGAGGAGAAATTTCTAGTTTTGCCTCTGGGTATGGGATTACAATGAGCTATTGACATGAAACAAATTATTAAGCAGCATAATGAAAGACATAACCTTGAGCATTTCCCTTAAAGTCTATTTTTCTCTTATAAAATTACATTGACTTGAGGGACTGGTTTCCCAGGATACAAAAAGGCCTTAATCGTCTAGAACATTTATTCCTACACTTCTATGTGTCCAGTAGGTATTTCTCCAATTGTCTAGCCCACAATATCCATAGAACATAGACATATTTCATTCTGCTATTACCTCTGTAACTGAAATAAGCAAAGCTACTTTTGGTTTTCCATATTTAGCAGCCAAACTAAACTTTAAAAGCCCTTCAAGAGAATTTTGCCAACTTCTTTCCCTTCAGGCCTTAAAAATCACATCACCTACTTGATTCATAAATTTTATCTCTTCACTGAGAGTATGTCCCTGATGCTTCAGCACTTTTATTGCCTTGAAAAGATAGGTTACCTCTCAGAGCCATCATTTTGTTTTTTTTAAACAAAATTAATATCACAAAATAATTTGAACTTCAGTGAGTTATAGCAAAAGTCCAAATGTCTTTTATAGTGTATTTTTTCATTTTTGCTTCCATTTTGACCGAGAAGTTTACTTGGTGTACTTTAATGATTGAGTTCTAGCTGAGAGATTTAGTTCTCTGATTTTGAGGTAGGTGAGAGATGGGCCTCTGGGCTGAACACCTGGTATATGTCCAGTGTAATAAAATTCAAGCCTTGTTGTCAGTCAGACACTGCAAGGGAAAAGCTAGTGGAAAAAGCTGAGCCCTGCTAAAGAGATATGATTGAGTTCTAGCTGAGAGATTTAGTTCTCTGATTTTGAGGTAGGTGAGAGATGGGCCTCTGGGCTGAACACCTGGTATATGTCCAGTGTAATAAAATTCAAGCCTTGTTGTCAGTCAGACACTGCAAGGGAAAAGCTAGTGGAAAAAGCTGAGCCCTGCTAAAGAGATAGGAGTAGGAGATGGCAACCCACTCCAGTATTCTTGCCTAGAGAATCCCATGGACAGAGGAGCCTGGCAGACTGCTGTCTATAGGGTTGCACAGAATCGGACATGGTTGAAGCGACTTAGCATGCGTGCATGCATTGGAGAAGGAAATGGCAACCCATTCCAGTTTTCTTGCCTGGAGAATCCCAGGGACAGAGGAGCCTGATGGGCTGCCATCTATGAAGTTGCACAGAGTCAGACACAACTGAAGCAGCTTCACAGCAGCAGCAGCAGCTAAAGAGATAAGGTCCTGAGGTCAAGGAAGACTTCTCTACCTGCACACATGCAAGAAGGCTTCTTGAGGGTCAAAAATGGAGAGGGCCCCACCACATAATAGTTGTAGACATGCACTCATAGACCTCTACAGTGGGATCCATTATAGAAAAAAATGCACACACATCTATGGGAGCATCCAAGAATCAGTCAGGTGTGGAGAAAGAAACAAGATAATTGACTAAATGTAAATAAAGTCCCAGATAGACTGTTATAAAAGTAATGTAAACACCTCTTCACTGCACCCTTCATTATTCAGAAAGCTCCTCTTGGGGTGTGGCTCTCTGCCTAGTTTCTGACTTACTGCACTCCTCCTCATTAGAGAGGATGTTCATACCTTTCTCTCTGGTGTGTATCTGCCCTGCTTCTGCCCTAAATAATCAAACTGTTTTTCTGCATGCTCTCCTATATATTATGCTGTATCTATAATAATAAACTTTGTACCTGCTTTTATAGTTTTTCCTCCTGGAAACGTTCTTTCTTTCAAATGGAGGAAAGAGCCAGGACACTTTGCTTCTAGCCTTGAGGCCCTGGTGATTTAGTGACTAGGATTCTTGGCTTTATCCAGGTTACCCAGGATCAGTTTCTGGGCAGAAAGCTAAGATTTGTCTTCAGGACCACTCATTGCTTTTCTTCCAAGATCAGTTTTACACAGAATAAAGTTCTTATCCTAACCAAGCATAAATATACAAGTTAATTTAGCAGATTTGACTAATGATCCCAGATAAAAAGTCGATTTGTAGCCTGAGACATAAATTTTGACAATACATTTTAAACTTTTTTGGCATAGGAAATTGATGTGTGAGAATATAGAAACCAGAGTTGCAAGGAGAACTAGAAAAAATAAATCTATTTGGGGGAAATGATGAATTTGCATATATTTGCCCAAATAAATACTTTTGAATGATGACAACAAACATAAAACGTTGCACCACTTTAAAAATAACCCATAAATCTATAGACTCAGTAATAAACACCTAGAAAAAACTTCAGTTAAATATGTAGGTGTATTGAATGAATGACACTGGTCATCAGAATATTTCAAAAGTTTCTTAGGAATCATGTATTTAAACACTTGAAAGTGAAAGTGAAAGTCACTCAGTCATGTCCAACTCTTTGTAGCCCCATGAACTCTACACTCCATGGAATTCTCCAGGCCTGAATACTGGAGTGGGTAGCTGTTCCCTTCCCGCTCCCTTCTTTAGGGGATCTTCCCAAACCAGGGATCAAACCCAGGTCTCCAGCATCACAGGCAGATTATTTACCAGCTGAGCCACAAGGGGAACCCAAGAATACTGGAGTGGGTAGCCTATCTCTTCTCCAGCAGATCTTCGCAACTCAGGAATTGAACCAGGGTCTCCTGCATGACAGACGGATTCTTTACCAACCGAGCTAGTGTTTACCTATTTAAACACTTGGAAAATGCCAAAAACATTTTTCATATCCCCTCCAAATAGATTTTGAGTAAATTCTTTAGCTGATAAAGATTTCATTTAGAATTTGCTGAAGGAAACAAAGAGTTTAGAGATTTATAAAACTTTAAATGGAAAATTTATTTCAAATCATTACATGTGTCAGCAATTGCTCAAGAATCTATTATGCATTTTTAAATTCTCATTATATGGAATAGGAAAGGGATTGCTGATTATCCGAAATCCTTCTAAAAATCTTTTCCTTCATTGGTGTAGTTACATCCAGTTCACTTGATCTGACTCATTTCTATTTTTTCCTTTACTTTTTTGCTTTAGTGAAACCTGATTCTCTCTGAGGACACTGGTTTCTCTTTGCTGTTAGTCTTGACAGATATTTCTCCCACAGCCTCTATACCATTACACTAGCTTTTCGTTCAAACCATCTCTCTTCCTTCTCTCTAAAAACTTTCAGCTCCAATCTAACATAATCAACCTCCTCACATCAGTTTTTGTTCAGTTCAGTTGCTCAGTCATCTTACTGTTTGTGACCCCATAGATTGCAGAACGACAGGCCTCCCTGTCCATCAACAACTCCCAGAGCTTGCTCAAACTAATGTCCGTCGAGTCAGTGATTCCATCCAACTATCTCATCCTCTGTTGTCCCCTTCTCCTCCTGCTCTCAATCTTTACCAGCATTAGGGTCCTGTCCAATGAGTCAGTTCTTCGATTCAGGTGGCCAAAATAATGGAGCTTCAGCTTCAGCAACAGTCCCTCCTATGAATATTCAGGACTGATTTCCTTTAGGATTGACTGGTTGGATCTCCTACTGCCCAAGGCACACTCAAGAGTCTTCTCCAACACCATAGTTCAAAAGCATCAATTTTTTGGTACCCAGCCTTCTTTATGGTCTAGCTCTCACATCCATACATACTACTGGAAAAAAAAAAAAGAAGCTTTGACTTGGAGGACCTTTGTTTACAAAGTAATGTCTCTGCTTTTTAATATGCTGTATAAGTCTGTCATAGCTTTTCTTCCAAGGAGCAAGAGTCTTTTAATTTCATGGCTGTAGTCACCATTTACAGTGATTTGAGATACCAAGAAAATAAAGTCTGTCACTGTTTCCATTGTTTTCCCATCCATTTGCAATGAAGTGATTGGACTGGATGCCATGATGTTAGTTTTTTGAATGTTGAGTTTTAAGCAAGCACTTTCATTCTCCTCCTTCACTGTCATCAAGAGGCTCTTCATCTCCGCTTCACTTTCTGCTATAAAGGTGGTGTCATCTATATATCTGAAGTTAGTGATATTTCTCCTGGCAATGTTGATTCCAGTTAGTGCTTCATCCAGCCCAGCATTTCACATGATGTACTCTGCCAAAAAGTAAATAAGCAGGGTGACAATATAGAGCACAACCTTCATCTATTCCTTTCCTAATGTGGAACCAGTCCATTGTTCCATGTCCATTTCTAACTGTTACTTTTTGACCTGAATACAGATTTCTCAGGAGGCAAGTAAGATGGTCTAATATTTTCATCTCATCAAGAATTTTCCACAATTTGTTGTGACCCACACAGTCAAAGGCTTTGGCATAGTCAATAAAGGATATGTTTTTCTGGAATTCTCTTGCATTGCCTATGATCCAAGGATGTTGGCAATTTGATCTCTGATTTCTCTGTCTTTTCTAAATCCAGCTTGAACATCTGGAAGTTCTTGGTTCATGTACTACAGAAGCCTGGTTTAGAGAATTTGGAGCATTACTTTGCAAACGTGTGAGATGACTGTGTAGTAGTTTGAGCATTCTTTGGCATTGCCTTTCTTTGGGATTGGAATGAAAACACTTTTTCCAGTCCTGTGGCCACTGCTGAGTTTTCCAAATTTGCAGGTATATTGAGTGCAGCATTTTCACAGCATCATTTTTCAGGACTTGAAATAGCTCAACTGGAATTCCATCACCTCCACTAGCTTTGTGCGTAGTGATGCTTCCTAAGGCCCACTTGACTTCAGACTCCAGGATGTCTGGCTCTAGATGAATGATCACACCATCATGATTATCTGGGTCATGAAGATCTTTTTTTTTATTGTTCCTCTGTGTATTCTTGCACCCTCTTCTTAATATCTTCTACTTCTGTTAGGTCCATACCATTTCTGCCCTTTATTGTGGCCATCTTTGCATGGAATATTCCCATGATGTCTTTAATGTTCTTTAAGAGATCTCTAGTCCTTCCCCATTCTATTGTTTTCCTCTATTTCTTTGCATTGATACATAGGAAGGCTTTATTATCTCTCCTTTCTATTCTTTGTACCTCTGCATTCAGATGGGTATGTTTTACCTTTACTCCTTTGCCTTTAGCTTCTCTTCTTTTCTCAGCTATTTGTAAGGCCTTCTCAGACCACCATTTTGTCTTTTTTGCATTTCTGTTTCTTGGGTATGGTCTTGATCACTGCCTCCTATACAGTGTCAGAAATCTTCATCCATTCTTCTTTAGGCATTCTGTCTATCAGATCTAATCTCTTGAATCTGTCTGTCACTTCCACTGTATAATTGTAAGGGATTTGATTTAGGTCATGCCTGAATGGTCTAGCGGTTTTGCCTACTTTCTTCAATTTTAGTCTGATTTTGGCAATAAGGAGTTCATGATCTGAGCCTGGTATCTGTGAAACTACTCCCAGTTCTCAATTACTCAAATTCCTGACATTCCATTTTCTTTCTTGGTGCTTCAAATAAACAGATGATGCCTTCCATACTTTAACTTCTCGATTCCTTCAAATTTTGCTCCTTCATTTACTTTTTACCCTTCCTCAGCTTCTGCTCCCATAGGTCATCCCCTAGAACTCCTCATTAATGATAAGCACCCCTGTTTTAAAAAGTTAATTCCACATATCTCAGAGACCATCAGCTTCCAATCTTTCAAGAAAATTCATTTGCACCTGTTTCCAGCACTTTTCATTCAAGCTAAGCACATTAATTAATTTTTCAACCATGCCTCTTCCCTCCTTATACTGTTTCTGGGCTTCACAGGTGGCACTAGTGGTAAAGAACACACCTGTCAATGAAGGAAATGTGAGAGACGTGGGTTTGATCACTGGGTCAGGAAGATCCCATGGAGAAGGGCATAGCAACCCACTCCAGTATTCTTACTTGAAGAATCCCATGGACAGAGGAGCCTGGTGAGCCACAGTGCATAGGGTCACAAAGAGTTGGACACGACTGAAGGGGCTTAGCACACACACACTTATACTGAACTAAGCTGAATTTGGATGGCATCACTGACACAATGGACATGAATCTGAGCAAGCTTTGGGAGTTGGTGATGGGCAGGGAAGTCTGGCATGTTGCAAACCATGGGGTCACAAAGAGTTGGACATGAGTGAGTAGCTGAACTGAACTGAACTGAAGTTGAATTTAATACTAATCATTATAATCATTCCCTTACACATGCCCTAAATTCTTTTTCCTCTTGGCTGTTCTCAGTTGACAAAACCACATCCAAGTAATTTAATGCTTGAACTACTCCACATCTGTACCTAGGCAGATGAATATGGCTGCAACCACATAAGTGGCTTCACTTTACATTTATCAGTTAACCCTTAAATAAATCATAGTTCTGCCATCCATTCACATGAAATCTCTCTCTTGGGCATTCCTCTCATTTTCTATGATGTGCATGCATGGGGGCTAATTTGCTTGAGTCTTGTCTGACTCTTTGCCACCCTATGGACCATAGCCTACCAGAGATTTTTCCAGGCAAAAATACTGAAGTGGGTTGCCATGCCCTCTTCCAGGGGTTATTCCTGACCCAGGGATCAAACTTGTGTCTCATGTCTCCTGAACTGACAAGAGGGTTTTTACTACTAGCACCACCTGGGAAGCCCAATTTTCTATGACAGCAGTTACGAAATGTTTTCTTAAAGGGCCAGATAATAAATATTTTTGGCTTTCAGACTATACATATTCTGTTGTAACTACTCAATTCTGCCATTGTAGCTTGACAGAGTCATACACAATACGTAAAGAAATGGGTGAGGCTACATATTAGTAAAAACTGAACTGGACAGTTGTCTATGGACCATAGATTTGCAACCACTGTACCAAAAAGACAATGTCACAGATATCTTCTCTCTCTCTTTAAATGTGCAACACCTGCTCTACCTTCTCACTCAATGGAAGGTTTTGGTTTTAATCTCACTGAGAAAATGGAAGCAATCAGAAACGAACTTCCATAAAATATCATCATTATGATAGCTTATGGTGAACTGTGTCGGATTTGTGATTTCTGAAGAGGAAGATTTAACTTCGGGACCAGGGACCAGGCTTTATCACTCAAGAGCTTTTGTATCAGTTCAGTTCAGTTGCTCAGTCATGTCCGACTGTTTCGAACACAATGAACCTCAGCACACCAGGCCTCCCTGTTCATCACCAACTCCCGGAGTTTACCCTTGAACTGGACAGTTGTCTATGGACCATAGATTTGCAACCACTGTACCAAAAAGACAATGTCACAGATATCTTCTCTCTCTCTTTAAATGTGCAACACCTGCTCTACCTTCTCACTCAATGGAAGGTTTTGGTTTTAATCTCACTGAGAAAATGGAAGCAATCAGAAACGAACTTCCATAAAATATCATCATTATGATAGCTTATGGTGAACTGTGTCGGATTTGTGATTTCTGAAGAGGAAGATTTAACTTCGGGACCAGGGACCAGGCTTTATCACTCAAGAGCTTTTGTATCAGTTCAGTTCAGTTGCTCAGTCATGTCCGACTGTTTCGAACACAATGAACCTCAGCACACCAGGCCTCCCTGTTCATCACCAACTCCCGGAGTTTACCCAAACTCATGTCCATTGAATCGGTGATGCCATCTAACTATCTCATCCTCTGTTGTTCCCTTCTCTTCCTGCCTTCAATCTTTCCCAACATTAGGGTCTTTTCAAATGAGTCATCTCTTCGCATCAAGTGGCCAAATATTGGCGTTTCAGCTTCAACATCAGTCCTTCCAATGAATACCCAGGACTGATCTCGTTTAGGATGGACTGGTTGAATCTCCTTGCAGTCCAAAGGACTCTCTAGAGTCTTCTCCAACACCACAGTTCAAAAGCATCAATTCTTCTGTGCTCAGCCCTCTTTATAGTCCAGCTCTCACATCCATACTTGACTCCTGGATAACCATAGCCTTGACTAGACAGACCTTTGTTGACAAAGTAATGTCTCTGCTTTTTAATATGCTGTCTAGATTGGTCATAACTTTCCTTCCAAGGAATAAGCATCTTTTAATTTCATGGCTTCATTCACCATCTGCAGTGATTTTGGAGCCCCCCAAATATAAAGTCAGCCACTGTTTCCACTGTTTCCCCATCTATTTGCCATGAAGTGATGGGACCGGATACCATGATCTTAGTTTTCTGAGTGTTAACCTTTAAGCCAACTTTTTCACTCTCCTCTTTCACTTTCATCAAGAGGTTCTTTAGTTCTTCACTTTCTGCCATAAGGGTGGTGTCATCTGCATATCTGAGGTTATTTATATTTCTCCTGGCAATCTTGATTCCAGCTTGTGCTTCCTCCAGCTCAACATTTCTCATGATATATTCTATATATAAGTTAAATTAGCAGGATGACAATATACAGCCTTGACATACTCCTTTTCCTATTTGGAACCAGTCTGTTGTTCCATCTCCAGTTCTAACTGTTGCTTCCTGACCTGCGTATAGGTTTCTCAAGAGGCAGGTCAGGTGGTCTGGTATTCCCATCTCTTTCAGAATTTTCCACAGTTTATTGTGATCCACACAGTCAAAGGCTTTGGCATAGTCAATAAAGCAGAAATAGATGTTTTTCTGGAACTCTCTTGCTTTTTTGATGATCCAGCGGATGTTGGCAATTTGATCTCTGGTTCCTCTGCCTTTTCTAAAACCAGCTTGAATATCTCGAATTTCATGGTTCAGTTATTGCTGAAGCCTGACTTGGAGAATTTTGAGCATTACTTTACTAGCTTTTGTATAGCAGAGATTTACTAAAGCATAAAAAGTGACAGAGAAAGTTTCCGACATAGACATCAGAAGGGGGACAGAGAGTAGCCCCCTTGCTAGGGTTAGCAAGGGAGTTATATACTTTGTAATTAGTTATTACAATAAATCAAAAGAATGTCTCATGGTTGTAAAGATCTTACTAGATCCACTCCCATAATTTACATTTTAATATAACAGGATTAGCCAGAAGGTTTTCAGGAAAGAGAAACTGTCCTCAAGCAGGATGCATTGTTGTTATATAACCCTTCAGTTCAGTCGCTCAGTCGTGTTCGACTCTTTGCGACCCCATGAATCACAGCACGCCAGGCCTCCCTGTCCATCACCA
>SJYR01000529.1:403591-414212 GCA_006410655.1 Kobus ellipsiprymnus | reverse complement strand
AATCGACTCTTTACATCAGGTGGCCAAAGTATTAGAGCTTCAACTTCAGCACCAGTTCTTTCAATTAATATTCAGGGTTGATTTCCTTTAGGATAAACTGGTTTGATCTCCTTGTAGCCCAAGGGACTCTCAAGACTCTTTTCCAGCGCCACAGTTTGAAAGTATCAATTCTTTGGTGCTCAGCCTTCTTTATGGCCCAACTCTCACATCTGTACATGACTAGGGGAAAAACCGAAGCTTTGAGTACACAGAACTTTGCCTGCAAAGTGATGTCTCTGCTTTTTAATACACTGTCTAGGTTTGTCATAACTTTCCTTCCAACAAGCAAGCATCTTTTAATTTTGTGGCTGCAGTTACCATCCACAGGATTTTGGAGTCCAAGAAAATAAAATCTGTTACTGCCACTGCTTCCACTTTTTCCCTTCCTATTTGCCATGAAGTGATGGGAGTGGATGCTATGATATTAACTTTTTGAACGTTGAGTTTTAAGCCAGCCTCTTGGGCTCTTTAGTTCCTCTTCACTTTCTGCCATTAGAGTGGTATCATCTGCATATCTGGCTACTGTTGATATTTCTTCTGGTAATCTTGATTCTAGCTTGTGATTCATCCAGTCCAGCATTTCGCATAATGTCCTCTGCATATAAGATAATAAGCAGGGTGGCAATAAACAGCCTTGTCATACTCCTTTCTCAGCTTTGAACTATTAGTTGTCCCATGTCCAGTTCTAACAATTGCTTCTTGACTGGCATACAGGCTTCTCAGGAGATAGGTAAGGTGGTCTGATATTCCCATCTCTTTAAGAATTTTTCAGCTTCTTATGATTTTCACTTCACTGTTC
Organism: Kobus ellipsiprymnus; assembly: GCA_006410655.1. Taxonomy (NCBI): domain Eukaryota; kingdom Metazoa; phylum Chordata; class Mammalia; order Artiodactyla; family Bovidae; genus Kobus; species Kobus ellipsiprymnus. The sequence continues at coordinate 413,374 of SJYR01000529.1, read as the reverse complement.
TTAGCATAATAAAGTTGAACTCATCCTCTCTCTACCTTTTGATTCTTTCCAATGTCCTCCTGTTATACCCTCTTTACCCAGACTCAAGCTTTTTATACACTCATGAGCTATTCATATCACATTATCTTCCTAAACAAGACTTCTTTTTTTCTGTATTGGTGCCAAAACAAATGCTGTCTCTTATACACATCTAGATGTGTATAAGAGACAGCTGCATATACTGTTTATTTAATTATTCCTTTCAAGAAAAAAAACTTAAAATTATTGCTAGAATTAATAAAAGAGCTATTATTTTATCAATATTCATGACCTCTATAGATAAAATCAGATTTGAAGAAATTTAGAGCAAGTTTGTTTACATAGCCCCAAAACCAAGGAAAGCATGAAGTATGAAAGATTTATAATCCCCATGGTGTTATCTTTTATTTCCCAAATCAATTTAAGCTGAAATTAAAAACCTTGATTAATTTACTTAAAGACAGAGGACTGAGTCATATTTTTTCAAGGTCTCTTATATAATTACAAGGAACAGAAAAATATCAATATTCACTGATTTGGAGCAGAGACCATGTAATTTAACTTTTTATTTTGTACAGTAATGACTTTGCAAAGCAAATAAATTGCACAGTATACCTAGATAAAAGAAACTTTAACTCTTTACATCCTTATGTATTTCATGACATGAAAACTGATGGGAATTACTGCTAATCTGGAATATGACTGTTACAGTTCTTCAAATGCAGAGTCAGGATTTCCCTTTAGGAGGGAAGTTAAAGAACACACTGATTGGAGAGCTGATGCTCAGGCACTTATTCACAAATTGGTATCAAGAGCAATCAAATTCTAAAATGAACATTTCAAAGAAAGAAGTAAATATAATTGGGGCAGTCTCTAATCCGATCCTTTGGAGAAGCAAATGGCAACCCTCTCCAGTATTCTTGCCTGGAGAATGCCAGGGACAGAGCGCCAGGCAGCTACAGTCCATGGCGTCATAAAGAGTTGGATACGACTGAGAGGCTAATTTTTTTTTTTTTTTAGCTTACACCAAAATCTTACTCTGTTTCAAGTACTATGTTAGGTGTAAGGATAAATCTGTGAATAATTAAGACATGGGATTATCACACAAAAGACAACTGACTAATTTATCTAGGACCTTGGATTAGACGCTTCACTGAAAGTAACTGAGGGCTATGTGTGCTGTTCTAAATTGTTTCAGTCATGCGTGACTCCATGGACTGTTGCCACTGGGCTCCTCTCTTCATGGGTTTTCTGGGCAAGAATAATGAAGTGGGTTGCCAGGCCTTCCTCCGGGGGATCTTCCAGATCCAGGGATCGAACACACCTCTCCTGCAGTGGCAGGCAGGTTCTTTACCACTAGCACCATCTGGGAAGCCCAACTGAGGGCTAAAATCTAAGTTTATTTAATTGATTGTCTTATTCCCTAGAAATTTCTAAGGCTGTTAGGAATGTCTCTCATTTATAACAGGTTTGTTTCCTATGAGGCCATCAAGTAATTCTCATTCCCACAAAAAGACCCCTGAAATGGAAATCCAGAGGATGTCTCTTTTATTTGGTAATAGTTTAGTTTGCTTAACTGTATTTTCATTGTATTTTTATGTGTTCTTTACAATTGAAGATAAGAGAGTTGAGGGAGAAAAATAAAGCTTTGAGACTGAGGATGGTGAAACCTTAATTTAAAGTGGGTGAACTGGTGAGGATCCCTCAACAATGCAGGAGCTGTTAGAACAGCTGTTGATTTATGGACGAATGAAGCAGTTTCTGTTGAACAACTTGTGAATGGGTTTTCCTTATTTTTTTTCCCCCAGAAATTTGTTTTCATATAGCATAACTGGGAGACTCTTGTTTCAAACTCAACCAAGAATTCCCTGGAATATATCTCCCATTTCCTACCTTTAGTCATCAATTCTCCTTTATCAAGAAAGATTTTGAAATGTCCATGGGTAAACTGTCAGAAAGTCTAGGTAGTCTTGAATGTTTGTAAATTTTCATGACTTTCATTTTTTACAGCATCTGTAGTTTTACAATTGAATAGATAATAGTAGAGAAAATTTCCAGACCTCCTGTATCTCTCACCATACATAGTTTCTCTTATAACATCTTGCATTAGTGCAATACATGTGGTGCTTCTGCAGTGGCTCAGCTGTAAAGAATCCACCTGCAATGCAACAGCCACAGGCAACGTGGGTTGGATCCTTGGGTCAGGAAGTTCCCCTGGAGGAGAGCATGGCAACCCACTCCAATATCCTTGCCTGTGACAATCTCATGGACAGAGGAGCTTAGTGGGCTACAGTCTATAGGGCTGCAAAAAGTTGGACATGACTAAAGCAACTGAGCATGCAGCCACACAACACATGTTACAGGTGATAAACCAATACTGTGACATCTATTATTAAATCAAAACACATAATTGACATTAGGGTACTTTGTTCTACAAGTCTGTGGTGTTTAACACATGATTAATACCATGTATATATCCCATGCAAAATCACTTTGCCTCCCTAAAATTGTCCTGTGCTCCATCTATTCATTCCTCCAATATTCTCCTTGACCTTTGGCTACCCTTATCTTTGCACTGTCTTTATACTTTTGCCTTTTCCAGAATATCATATAGTTGGAGTAGTGCAACTTATAGTCCTTTGGGGCTGGTTTCTTTGACTTCTCAAGATGCATTTAAGGTTTCTTCAGAGTGTGTGTGTGTGTGGCTTGATAGCTCTCTCTCTCTCTCCTCTCTCTCTCTCTCTCTTTTAAAGTGTTTAATAATACTGCATTGCATGGAAGCACTACAGTTTGTTTATCCATTTACCTACTGAAGGAAAACATTCTTGCTTTCCAATTATTTAAAACACTGATATAAACATTCATATGAAGGCTTTTGTGTAAACATAAGCTTTCAACTCATTTGAGTAACCTAGAAGTTCTACTGCTGGATCTTACGGTAAGCCTGTATGTAATTCAGCTTTGTAAAAAACTACCAAACTGTCTGTCCATTTAACTCTAGCATTTTGTATTCTTACCAGCAATGAATAAATGTTTCTGATGTTCTACATGTTCCTCAGCATTTGGTGTTGTCAGTGTTTTATATTTTAACCTAAAATCTAATAATTTGGCATTTTCTTAATGATTATGATGTGGAGCATCTTATTCATTTGCCATCTGTGTATCTTTTTTGGTGAGTTGTCTTGCTGCTGCTGCTAAGTCACTTCAGCCGTGTCCGACTCTGTGTGACCCCATAGACGGCAGCCCGCCAGGACCACCCCCCCACCCCCGTCCCTGGGATTCTCCAGGCAAGAACACTGGAGTGAGTTGCCATTTCCTTTTCCAATGCCTGAAAGTGAAAAGTGAAAGAGAAGTCGCTCAGTCGTGTCTGACTCTTAGCGACCCCATGGACTGCAGCCTACCAGGCTCCTCCATCCACGGGATTTTCCAGGAAAAAGTACTGGAGTAGGGTGTCATTGCCTTCTCCAGTGAGTTGTCTTAGTTGTCCATCTTTTGTCCATCTATGATATGAATGTATGTGTGTGCGTATGCTCAGTCACTCAGTCATGTCTGAGTCTTTGAGACCTAATGGACGGTAGCTCACCAGGCACCTCTATCCACAGAATTTTCCAGGCAAGAATACTGGAGCAGCTTGTCATTTCTTACACAGAGGATCTTCACAACCCAGGAATCAAACCCACATCCCTTGGCCCTCCTGCATTGGCAAGTGGATTCTTTATCACTAGTGCCACCTGGGAAGCGCTTTATTATGTGAATATAAATATAAATATAAAAATTACCCTTGCTGTCCCCCTCCACAAGTAACAATGAACTTTTGAAGCACTGGACAGTCTCTGGGAGGGGATGCATTTTTCAGTTCGAAAGAAGTGAAGTAGTTATCTAGAGAACATAGGGCATATTATAGCTGACAAAATTCTCCTCTCTGCTTTCTCTTTGTCTTCTGCACTACACTAAATTGTTTAGCCTCTTCACAAGTAGGTATAATATATACCTGATGATGGGTAGATATACTCTCAGACCATCCCAGGTCTAGACCATAAGACACATTATCTAATGATTCCGTTCTTCCTGCTTCTGCTGCCTGGGCATTGATTAACTTTTAAGTTAAATGTTGAAGATTACATTTCCACCAGCCTGGGGTTCTGAATGACCATGCACATCACCATGAGCACAATGAACATAACCCATCACGTACAGAATATTCTGTTAGCACGAGGCAAACTTCCATTACCTTGACAACTGAGATCTAAGGATACCGAGATAAAGTTGCTTAAAGACAAATCTACTCTCAAATGTGAAACATTTTCTCATTTATTTGCATGTCTAAATTTTCTTTGATAGTTTTGAGATTCCATTATCAATAAATTATGAACAGAAAAATGAAACAGTGCAAATAAATTGCTAACAGTGAGTCAAACCCTTGTATATCAACTGAAATCACTGTATTCATTAATAGCTTGATAAACTTGGCTGAAATTTCCATTATTCTCTTGAATAATTGTATAGCATTCTAAGATTTCTTCAAAATCTAAGGGTCTTACGTCACTTTGGTGACTTCCAATCTCATTGATAACCTTCCATTCATGCTTCTGTTAACTTACTTCAATGCATTAATCATCTTTAGCTTCTTTTTTTTGTGGACAGACGCAAAAGCATCATGTAACCTATTTATATAATACATATGCAGGTATTCCCACAAACATACATACATACATTAAACTACCACACACACACACACACACACACACACACACACACACACAAATACATATTCTCTCTCACTCAAGGTTTCCATATGTATACCAGAATTCACTGAAGGTTTCTCAAGATAATCATAACACAGAAAAACTGGCAACTTAAATTTGAATTAGAAAACTCTATATATCTTAAAGTTAATTCAGCCATCCTTTAAAGCTGTTGTTCAGTTGCTAAGTGGTGTCTGACTCTTTGCAACCCCATGGACTGCAGCACACCAGGCTTCCCTAACCTTCACTATCTCCCTGATTTTTCTCAGATTCATGTTCATTGAGTCACTGATACTATATAACCATCTCATCCTCTTCTGCCCCCTACTCCTTTTTGCCTTCAATCTTTCCTGGCATCAGTCTTTTTCCAATAAATCGACTCTTTACATCAGGTGGCCAAAGTATTAGAGCTTCAACTTCAGCACCAGTTCTTTCAATTAATATTCAGGGTTGATTTCCTTTAGGATAAACTGGTTTGATCTCCTTGTAGCCCAAGGGACTCTCAAGACTCTTTTCCAGCGCCACAGTTTGAAAGTATCAATTCTTTGGTGCTCAGCCTTCTTTATGGCCCAACTCTCACATCTGTACATGACTAGGGGAAAAACCGAAGCTTTGAGTACACAGAACTTTGCCTGCAAAGTGATGTCTCTGCTTTTTAATACACTGTCTAGGTTTGTCATAACTTTCCTTCCAACAATCAAGCATCTTTTAATTTTGTGGCTGCAGTTACCATCCACAGGATTTTGGAGTCCAAGAAAATAAAATCTGTTACTGCCACTGCTTCCACTTTTTCCCTTCCTATTTGCCATGAAGTGATGGGAGTGGATGCTATGATATTAACTTTTTGAACGTTGAGTTTTAAGCCAGCCTCTTGGGCTCTTTAGTTCCTCTTCACTTTCTGCCATTAGAGTGGTATCATCTGCATATCTGGCTACTGTTGATATTTCTTCTGGTAATCTTGATTCTAGCTTGTGATTCATCCAGTCCAGCATTTCGCATAATGTCCTCTGCATATAAGATAATAAGCAGGGTGGCAATAAACAGCCTTGTCATACTCCTTTCTCAGCTTTGAACTATTAGTTGTTCCATGTCCAGTTCTAACAATTGCTTCTTGACTGGCATACAGGCTTCTCAGGAGATAGGTAAGGTGGTCTGATATTCCCATCTCTTTAAGAATTTTTCAGCTTCTTATGATTTTCACTTCACTGTTCTTAGCATAATAAAGTTGAACTCATCCTCTCTCTACCTTTTGATTCTTTCCAATGTCCTCCTGTTATACCCTCTTTACCCAGACTCAAGCTTTTTATACACTCATGAGCTATTCATATCACATTATCTTCCTAAACAAGACTTCTTTTTTTCTGTATTGGTGCCAAAACAAATGAGTTTATATTACAACACCTCTAAGAACAGTTATATATAAAAAAAATAATAACCTTCAGTGCCCGTTGCTCCCATTGAAATAGCACACTAATACTTGGTTCATTCTTTCTTTTGAATACTAACACAAAATATAATTGCATAATAAATGTGATATTTATTTTAAAATTTTATTCTTGACTTCTTAAAATTAAGCTTATAAAACTGCTAAATATTCCATTTGAATATTTGAAAGTGTCACCTATAAAAAACAATAGTTGTTAGAATAATTGATGAAAAGTCATTCTTTTATTTTGTTGTAAAAGCACAGCTAAAAAACAATGAAATTTAGTAAACCATGTACATCTTGCAAGTGTTCTTATCAGGAATTGTCTGTTTCCTTATTTTTAAGGTATATCTCTTCTAAGCAGATTATGCATGACTTATTTGTGTACATAATTTGAAAGTTGCCTTATGATTTGAGCAATTAGTCCATTTTTTTAGGGTCAGGAAGATCTTCTGAAGGAGGAAATGGCAACCCACTCCACTATTCTTGCCTGGAGAGTCTCATGGACAGAGAAGCCTGCAGGCCACAGTCCATGGGGTCACAAAGAATTGGACATGACTGAGCATCTAACATTTTCATATTTTTTCTCACTTTCCATTTGTGTTAGTTATGTTAAATTTATGTCCTATATTTTGCTAGATGTTTTCTATTAAATCTATCTGTATTGTGTTTTTTCCTCCTCTGCCTTTTCTTTGCTTTGTCTTCTTGAAGATAGATCAAGTAATTTACTGCAATTTATATCTCTTTGTATGCCTATCAACTAAGTCAAATGCCCTACCACACTTTTCAAACATTTGTAGTTGATGCCATAGTCTCCTGAGAGCTTTTTCCCTTTTTACCAGATAAGGAGTTGGGTTTGATCACCTTACTCCAATCAAGGATTGGCAGGTTCATAACTTACAATTTTGGCAAGGCTGTGTTTACTTCATTTGCCCATAAAATGCATTACTCCAGGGTTTTGAGCTGACAAATGAAAATGCTCTCCTGGGTCTTAAATTTTGTCTTCTCATCATGAAACAGGCAAAATCCCCACTACATTCTTCAGTGCATTGTTTGCCTATTTTTAAATGTTCCTACTTTCACAACTTTTCAACTTGGTAAGTGCTTTGAGGGAAAGACTAGCTTGTATGAAGCTCCGTTCTCACTTACAGTCCACCCAGAATTCTCTCCAGTATATTGTCCATTAAGGTTCTAACTTGTCTCATTATTTCTATGAAACTTCTATAATCTCATAAATATTAATCTTTTCAAGTCCATCCTTTCGTCTTTTTAACGTCCCAAGGTGTAGGTTGCTATTTGCCCTGGTTCACTGGATACTTTCCCAGGTCCTAGAAAATTCTTTAGTTTTATGCAACCTTCTAGGAAGCACATATTTGGCTAATAATAATGAATACATTTTATTTGGATTTTAATCATAACATTGAGATGAAACTAAATGCTCAAAAAATAACCACAGAGTAACTAACATCAAACCCTGAGTTGTTTAGAATATGTTTCAAGTATCAAGAAATCAACTTTGAGAACAGAAAAGCCAAATGGAGTAGCACAGTGAAGGGAAGGGGGAGATGCAGTAGAAACTGATCACAGTTCATTGAGAAAAATGAATATACCTGATGGTTGAAACAACTTAAATAGCAAATGAAGTTTGCTTGGTTTGGAAATTACATAAACATAGATGTTGTCTTAATTTGCTGAGGCTGCCATAATAAGGCACCATAGACTAAGTGGCTTAAAAGACAGACATTTATTGTCTCACAATTCTGGAGACAGGAAGTCTAAGATCAAGGTATCAAGTGAGTCTGGTTCCTTTAGACAACTGTGAGAGAAGAACCTTTTCCTGAGTTCTGTTCTTGGTTTGCAGATGGCTTTGTTCACCCTGTGTTTCTTAACATCATCTTCCCTCTAGCCATGTCTGTCTGTCTAGCCATTTCTTCCTTTCAAGGACATGAGTCATATTGGATTAGGGCACATCCTAATGACCTCATTATAAGTTAACTAATTGCATCTGCAATGACACTATTTCCAAATAAATTTACATTTTGAGTTATTGGAGGCTATGACTTATACATATGAATTTGAGGGGACCCAGTTCAACCCACTCAAGTATTCTTGGGCTTCCCTAGTGGTTAAGTTGGTTAAGAATCTTCCTGTAAAGTGGAAGACCTGGATTCAGTCCCTGGGTTGAGAAGATCCCCTGGAGAAAGAAACAGCTACCCACTCCAGTATTCTGGCCTGGGGAATTCCATAGACTGTATTGTCCATGGGGTCACAAATAGTTGGACATGACTGAGTGACTTTCACTTTTGCTTTCAATTCAACCCGTAAGAGATGACAATTCCATATGTCACCTGTGAGGAAGACTAAGTATAGTAATGGGGTAGGAAAGAGCCTGAGAGATGAATTAACAATAAATGTCTCTTATCAGCGGAGAAGGCAATGGCACCCCACTCCAGTACTCTTGCCTGGAAAATCCCATGGACTGAGGAGCCTGGTAGGCTGCAGTCCATGGGGTTGCTAAGAGTCAGGCACGACTGAGCGACTTCTCTTTTCAATTTTCACTTTCATGCATTGGAGAAGAAAATGGCAACCCACTCCACTGTTCTTGCCTGAAGAATCCCAGGGACAGCAGAGCCTGGTGGGCTTCCGTCTATGGGGTTGCACAGAGTCGGACACGACTGAAGCAACTTGGTAGCAGCAGCAGCATGTATACATGGAAGTGTTGCACTATAAAGAAAGCTGAGTGCCGAAGAACTTATGCTTTTCAACTCTGATGTTGGAGAAGACTCTTGAGAGTCCCCTGGACTGCAAGGAGATAGAACCAGTCCATCTTAAAGGAAGTCAGTCCAGAATATTCATTGGAAGGACTGATACTGAAGCTGAAACTCCAATACTTTAGCCATCTGATGTGAAGAACTGACTCACTTGAAAAGACCCTGATGCTGGGAAAGATTGAAGTTCGGAGGAGGAGGGGATGATGGTGGATGAGATGGTTGGATGGCATCACCAACTCGATGGACATGAGTTTGAGTAAGCTTCGGGAGTTGGTGATGGACAGGGAAGACTGGCGTGCTGTGGTCCATGGGGTCACAAAGAGTCAGATGTGACTGAGCAACTGAGCTGAACTTACATTTTTAGAGAGAGGCAAGTTCTTGACTCATCAGTCAGATGACCTAGGTTTTGAATTGTCCCAAAAGTTGTAAATTTGTAAACTGTTATTTAACTAGAATATTTTGGGGGACTGAAAACAAGAAAACTTCCAAATACAAACCTGTTTGTCTAAAATCTTTATATCATACCAAGATATGAGCTGTAAGGAGTTGATTAACCAAAAGGGCTCTCTTGTTCCAGATCATGAGAAAGTGTGTTTATATAACTGCCTGCCTCTTGACATTGTAGTTGCTATTTTAAATTAATAAATGTTGAAGTCATTAAAATATTCATTTAACTTTTAAAGTTTCTAATTATAATTCACAGTGATTATATTAAATTTCTAGTGAGTTTTAAAATGGTTTAAAAGGGTGTGATATATTATATGGAATAGAAAAGATTGTATGAAACTGTTATTTGAAAAATGTTCAATTTTACTTTGATTCC
>SJYR01000529.1:384376-399093 GCA_006410655.1 Kobus ellipsiprymnus | reverse complement strand
GTCACAGCTTACTATGACATTTGTTTTCACCTTTTGCAACCCCATGGACTGTAGTCTTCCAGGTTCCTCTGTCTGTGGCATTTTCTAGGGAAGAATACTGAAATGGGGTTCCATTTCCTTGTCCAGGGAATCTTCCTGACCCAGGAAATGAACCTGCATCTCAGGCATTGCCAAACAGACTCTTTACCACTGAGTCACCAGAGAAAACCTTATCTTTAATATGTGTCAATAAATAGCTGGAGATCCAGCTTTAACAGGGTTTTAAATTAATGTCACAGTATCTTCAACTGTGCATTAGCAAAGAGACAGATTTAGAGTCATATAACTTTACACTTAAAATGTACTGTGGCAATATTCTAAACCAGCCCTTCTTTTTGTGGTGGTGGAAACTGAAGTACACCAAGGTTATAAGGCGTGACCATAGTTTCACAGGACAGACTGTGGTCAAAACCTAGGTCATCTGACTGATGAGTCAAAAAGTTGCCTGTCTCTAAAAATGTAAGTTCATCTCAGTTGCTCAGTCACATCTGACTCTTTGTAACCCCATGGACCACAGCACGCCAGTCTTCCCTGTCCATCACCAACTCCCGAAGCTTACTCAAACTCATGTCCATCGAGTTGGTGATGCCATCTAACCATCTCATCTGCCATCGTTCCCTTCTCTGAACTTCAATCTTTCCCAGCATCAGGGTCTTTTCAAGTGAGTCAGTTCTTCACATCAGATGGCTAAAGTATTGGAGTTTCAGCTTCAGTATCAGTCCTTCCAATGAATATTCTGGACTGATTTCCTTTAGGATGGACTGGTTTTATCTCCTTTCAGTCCAGGGACTCTCAAGAATCTTCTCCAAGAGCAGAGTCGAAAAGCATAAGTTCTTCGGCACTCAGCTTTCTTTATAGTGCAACACTTCCATGTATACATGCTGCTGCTGCTACCAAGTTGCTTCAGTCGTGTCCGACTCTGTGCGACCCCACAGATGGAAGCCCACCAGGCTCTGCTGTCCCTGGGATTCTTCAGGCAAGAACAGTGGAGTGGGTTGCCATTTTCTTCTCCAATGCATGAAAGTGAAAAGTGAAAGAGAAGTCGCTCAGTCGTGTCTGACTCTTAGCGACCTCATGGACTGCAGCCTACAGGCTCCTCAGTCCATAGGATTTTCCAGGCAAGAGTACTGGAGTGGGGTGCCATTGCTTTCTCCACATCTATACATGACTACTGGAAAAACTATGGCTGTGACTAGACAGACCATTGTTGGCAAAGTAATGTCTCTGCTTTTTAATATGCTATCTAGGTCGGTCACAGCTTTTCTTCCAAGGAACAAGTGTCTTTTAGTTTTATGGCTGGTGTCACCATCTGCAGTCATTTTGGAGCCCCCCCAAAATAAAGTCTGCCACTGTTTCAATTGTTTCCCTATTTATTTGCCATGAAGTGATGGGACTGGATGTCATGATCTGACTAAATGTGGTCCACTGAAGAAGGGAATCAGAGAAGGCAATGGCACCCCACTCCAGTACTCTTGCCTGGAAAATCCCATGGACTGAGGAGCCTGTAGGCTGCAGTCCATGAGGTCACTAAGAGTCAGACACGGCTGAGCAACTTCACTTTCACTTTTCACTTCCGTGCATTGGAGAAGGAAATGGCAACCCACTCCACTGTTCTTGCCTGGAGAATCCCAGGGACAGAGGAGCCTGGTAGGAGGCCGTCTATGGGGTTGCACAGAGTCGGACATGACTGAAGTGACTTAGCAGCAGCAGCAGGAGAAGGGAATGGCAAACCACTTCAGTATTCTTGCCTTGATAACCCCAGGAACAGTATGAAATGGAAAAAAGATAGAACAATGAAAAATGAACTCTGAAGATTGGTAGGTGCCCAGTATGCTACGGGAGATCAGTGAAGAAATAACTCAAGAAAGAATGAAAAGATGGAGCCAACACAAAAATAACACCCAGTTGTGGATGTGACTGGTGATGGAAATAAAGTCTGATGCTGTAAAGAGCAATATTGCATAATAACCTGGAATGTTAGGTCAATGAATCAAGATGAATTGGAAATGGTCAAACAGGAGATGGCAAAAGTGAACAACATTTTAAGAATCAGTGAACTAAATGGACTGGAATGTGTGAATTTAACTCAGATGGCCATTACATATACTACTGTGAGCAAGAACCCCTTAGAAGAAATGAAGCAGCCATCATAGTCAAGAAAAGTCTGAAATGCAGTACTTGGATGCAATCTCAAAAATGACAGAATGATCTCTGTTCATTTCCAAGGCAAATCATTCAATATTACAGTAATCTAACACTGCCCCGACCAGTAATGCTGAAGAAGCTGAAGTTGAACAGTTCTATGAAGACCTACAAGACCTTCTAGAACTAACATTCAAAAAAGATGTCCTTTTCATTATAGGGGACTGGAATGAAAAAGCAGGAAGTCAAGAAATACCTGGAGTAACAGGCAAATTTGGCCTTGGAGTACAAAACAAAGCAGGTCAAAGCTAACACACTTTTGGCAAGAGAATGCACTGGTCATAACAAACACTCTCATCCAACAACAAAAGAGAAAACTCTGCACATGGATATTACTAGATGGTCAATACTGAAATCAGATTGATTATATTCTTTCCAGCCAAAGATAGAGAAGCTCTATAGAGTCAATGAAAACAAGACTGGGAGCTGACTCTGCTCAGACTATGAACTCTTATTGACAAATTCAGACTGAAATTGAAGAAAGTAGGGAAAACCAGTAGATCATTCAGGCATGACCTAAATCAAATCCCTTAAGATTATACAGTGGAAGTGACAAATAAATTCAAGTTATTAGATCTGGTAGAGTGCTTGAAGAACTATGGATGGAGGTTCCTGACATTGCACAGGACGTAATGTTTGAGACCATCCTCAACAAAGAGAAATACAAAAAGGCAAAATGATTGTCTGAGGAGGACTTAAAAATAGCTGAGAAAAGAAGAGAAAGTGAAGGCAAAGGATAAAAGGAAAGATATACCCATCTGAATGCAGAGTTCCAGAGAATAGCAAGGAGAGATAAGAAAGACTTCCTCAGTGTTCAATGCAAAGACATAAAAAAAAAAAAAAAAAAAAAAGAATGGAAAAGACTAGAGATCTCTCCAAGAAAATGACAGATACCAAAGGAATATTTCATGCAAAGATGTGTACAATTAAGGACAGAAATGGTATGGACCTAATGAAAGCAGAAGGTATCAAGAAGAGGTGACAAAAAAAAAAAACACAGAGGAGCTATATTTAAAAAAAAAATTATTCATGACCCAGACCATCATCACAATGGTATCATCACTCACCTAGAGCCAGACAACCTGGAATGCTAAGCCTCAACATCACTACAAACAAAGCTAGTGGAGGTGATGGAATTCCAGCTGAGCTATTTCAGATCCTAAAAGATGATACGGTGAAGGTGCTATGCTCAATATGACAGCAAATTTAGAAAACTCAGCAGTGGCCACAGGACTGGAAAAGATCAATTATCATTCCATTCCCAAAGAAAGACAATGTTAAAGAATGCTTAAACTATGGCCCAATTGCACTCATCTCACATGCTAGCAATGGCAACCCACTCCAGTACTCTTGCCTGGAAAATCCCATGGACGGAGGAGCCTGGTAGGCTACAGTCCCTGGGGTCATGAAGAGTTGGACATGACTTCATTTTCACTTTTCAGTTTCATGCATTGGAGAAGAAATGGCAACCCACTTCAGTATTCTTGCCTGGAGAATCCCGTGGAAAGAGAGCCTGGTGGGCTGCCAACTATATGGTCAAACAGAGTTGGACATGACTGATGCAACTCAGCAGCAGCAGCAGCAGCACACGCTAGCAAAATTATGCTCAAAATTCTCCAAGTCAGGCTTCAACAGTTCATGCACCATGAACTTCCAGATGTTCAAACTGGATTTAGAAAAGGCAGAGGAACCAGAGATCAAATTGCCAACATCCATTCGATCATAGAAAAAGTGAGAGAATTCCAGGAAAACATCTACTCTGCTTTATTGACTATGCCAACGCCTTTGACTATGTGGATCACAACAAACTATGGAAAATTCTTAAAGAGATGGGAATATCAGACCATTTGACCTTCCTCCTGAGAAATCTGTAGGTAGGTCAGGAAGCAACAGTTAGAACTGGGCATAGAACAAGAGACTGGTTCCAAATCAGGAAAGGAGTACATCAAGGCTGTATATTGTCACCCTGCTTATTTAACTTATATGCAGAGTACATCATGAGAAACGTTGGGCTGGAAGAAGCACAAGCTGTAATCAAAATTGCTGGGAGAAATAGCTTTAGATAAGAAGATAACACACATTTATGGAAGAAAGTAAAGAAGAACTAAAGAGCCTCTTGATGAAACTAAAAGAGGAGAGTGAAAAAGCTGGCTTGAAACTCAACATTCAAAAAACTAAGATCATGGCATCCTGTCCAATCACTTCATGGCAAATAGGTGGAGGAATAATGGAAACATGTAAAGCTCACTGGAAAAGGAGTTGCCATGTGTTTACCACCAAGAACAGGATATAATACTGTGAACCCAAATTAATAGCAAATATGTGGTTTAATTTCCTAACAAGTAAATCTAAAATTTTTTGATAAAATGTATCTCTACATACCAGTTTTCCTGTTCTTTTATTATATTTCTTTCATCTGTCTGCCTCCCTGACTTACTCCCTCTCTCTCACTCTATGATTCAATTTTCTCTTTTCTTCCCTTCTTCCTGTCTTTCTTCATTTTTTACTTTGCTTTTCAAGAACAGATTCTACCCTTCACTACTTCACCTCTGTTTAAGTTTAGGATACAGATTAGTTCAGTTCAGTTCAATCACTCAGTCACATCCAACTCTTTGCAACCCCATGAACTACAGCACACCAGGCTTCCCTGCCCATCACCAACTCCTGGAGCTTACTCAAGCTCATGTCTATTGAGTCAGTGATGCCATCTAACCATCTCATCCTCTGTTGTCCCCTTCTCTTCCTGCCTTCAATCTTTCCCAACATCAGGGTCTTTTCAAATGAGTCATCTCTTCGCATCAGGTGGCCAAAGTATTGGAGTTTCAGCTTCAGCATCAGTCCTCATAATCAATATTCTAGACTGATTTATTTTAGGATGGACTGGTTGGATCTCCTTGCAAACCAAGGAACTCTCAAGAGTCTTCTCCAGCAACAGAGTTCAAAGCCTCTATTCTTCAGTGCTCAGCTTTCTTTATAGTCAAACACTCACATCCATAAATAACTGTGGAAAACCCATAACTTTTGTGAGACAGACCTAGGATAGCAAAGTAATGTCTGCTTTTTAATATGCTGTCTAGTTTGGTCATAGTTTTTCCTCCAAGGAGCAAGCATCTCTTAATTTCATGGCTACAATAACCATCTGCAGTGATTTTGGAGCCCCCCAAAATAAAGTCTTTCATTGCTTCCCTTGCTTCCCCATATATTTGCTATGAAGTGATGAGACCAGATACCATGATCTTAGTGTTCTAAATGTTAAACATTTAAGCTGACTTTTTCACTCTCCTCTTTCACTTTCATCAAGAAGCTCTTTAGTTCTTCTTCACTTTCTACTATAAGGCTAGTATCATCCGCATATCCGAGATTATTGATATTTCTCCTGGAAATCTTGATCTCAGCTTGTGCTTCATCCAGCCCCACACTTCTCATGATATACTCTGCATATAAGTGAAATAAGCAGGGTGACAATAAACAACCTTGACGTACTCCTTTCCCAATTTGGAACCAGTCTGTGGTTCCATCTCCAGTTCTAACTACTGCTTCTTGACCTGTATACATATTTCTCAGGAGGCAGGTCAGGTGGTCTGGTATTCTCATCTCTTGAATAATTTTCCACAGTTTGTTGTGATCCATATAGTCAAAGGCTTTGGCATCGTCAATAAAACAGAAGTAGTTGTTTTTCTGGAGCTCTCTCACTTTTTGTATGATCCAAAAAATGCTGGCCATTTGATCTCTGGTTCCTCTGCCTTTTCTAAATCCAGCTTGAACATCTGGCAGTTCATGGTTCACATACTGTTGAAGCCTGGCTTGGAGAAGCTTTAGCATTACTTTACTAGCATGTGAGATGAGTGCAATTGTGTGGTAGTTTGAGCATCCTTTGGCATTGCCTTTCTTTGGGGTTGGAATGAAAACTGACCTTTTCCAGTCCTGTGGGCACTGCTGAGTCTTCTAAATTTGCTGGCATATTGAGTCTAGCACTTTCACAGCATCATAGTTTAGGATTTGAAATAGCTTAACTGGAATTTCATCACCTCTACTAGCTGTGTTCGTAGCGATGCTTCCTTAGATCCACTTCATGTTCCAGGATGTCTGACTCTAGGTGAGTGATCACATCGTCATGGTTATCTGAATCACTATTATCTTTTTTGTGTAGTTTTCCTGTGTATTCTTTCTACCTCTTCTTAATATCTTCCACTTCTGTTAGGTCCATGCAGTTTCTGTCCTTTTTTGTACCCATCTTTGAAAGAAATTTTCCCCTGGTATCTCTAATTTTCTTGAAGAGATCTCTAGTCTTTCCCATTCTATTGTTTTCCTCTGTTTCTTTGCACTGATCACTAAGGAAGGCTTTCTTATCTCCTTGTTATTCTTTGGAACTCTTCATTCACATGGGTATATCTTCCCTGTACCATCCCTCTGGGTCGTCTCAGTGCACCTGCCCCAACCAATTAAAATAAATAAATTTATATTTTAAAAAATGGGTATATCTTTCCTTTTCTCCTTTACCTTTGGCTTCACACAGTCAGCTCTTGGTCTTGTTTTGCTAACTTTATAGAGCTTTTCCACCTTTGCCTGGAAAAAATATAATCAATCTGATTTTGGTATTGACCATCTAGTAATGTCCATGTATAGAGTCTTCTCTTGTGTTGTTGGAAGAGGATGTTTCCTAGAATTAGATACAAAGCTAAAGACTATATTTCTTGGGCACTGTAGCAATAAAATACAGCTTTATGACTTTCATGGATCCATAAGTGTATGGCTGGTAATATTGTAAATAATTTCCTCAGTATTGCATTATTGTCAGAGTTTCTTGCCCAGGGCTTGTTTTTTCCTCTTCCTTCCTAGCTGGGAAAGTCTGTGATCTGGAAGCAGATCATGACTTGCAATTTAGTATCCCTTCTATAACTGAAATTTTTGTAGGGCAGTATATAAATAATATAGTTTTCAACCTTGTGATAAACATTCAAAATTTGTTCCGAATTTTTTAGTCATTGGTTGAATCTAATAAAAGCATTTAAAAGATACAGAAATTTAAAATGTGTTAAAGAGAGTTTATATCCAACTACTTTGTTCAGGGTCTTCCATATTCATTGCTAACAGAAATACATAGTTAGAGTTGAATACATAGCAGAGTTTGTCAAAATGCCCACATGAGTTAAAGTGAATTTTGCATTGGTATGTTGTTAATTTCCATAAATATTTTAATTTAGATAATATATTTTAAGATATATGTTCATGTTTACTGGCATCATTTTGGAGAACAGAATATATGATAGATCAACCTATAGAATTTTACCTAGTGAAGAGTGGAATCCATGTATTTGGTGAGAAGAATGAAAGGATACATAAAGTCAGAATATAGTCCCAGGTCATCAGTAGACCAATATAATCACGGAGCCCTACATAACTTTAAGAAGGATACACAAAAAATATCTTTCTTGGCTTAATATATGTTAAGTATCATTGTAAACAAAATATATTAATTAATTAGTTCATTTAATTTTCATAATATTCTATAATAGCATTTTATTATCATTATCATTAATTTGTAGATAAGGATATTAATGTCCGCAGTTTAAACCCAGTGAATATTAGCATTGCAAGCAGATTCTTTACTGTCTGAGCCACTAAGGAAGTCCAGTAAATATTACCAGTCCAGTAAATATTACAACTTCAGGTCACCTACTCTCAGCTGCGATCTTGAAAAGCCTTCCATATTATTACAGGGCATCTGAGACATTGGTAATCATGTGTCTGCCATTGGAAAATTAAGGGAGGACACTGAGACCGGCTGTTGCCTCTCCTGTTACACTCAGCAGCCAGCCTCAAGTTTTCAAACTGAACAACTGGTCTTCCAGTATGGATAGGTCACTTTGAGGGTCCCATCTCTGTGACTCCAAAGTTAGAGGGTCTTACTGAGACAACAGGCTGCAAAATCAGTCTCAGATGAAAAAGTTATTCAAACAGCAAGAATGAGAGCAGAGATGCATATGTAAGCAATGCAAGTTAAACACAATCAACGCATTTGCTAGAATATGTTGAACTAATTGAAAGATATTTGAAGGAAGTAGCCCAGTGTCGCATAGATACAGGCTAGATGCTAAATCAGCATCACAGGAACCTTGCTCTGTGCCTGCTCATTCTCCATATGAGGCCTGAATCACAAAGCTTAGACACTCTTATCCATGAGCATGACCTTCCTGCTGAGATTTAAAATAGAAAGAAAAGCACTCAGAAAATGTTCCAGCTTAATCAGTAATACTTGGGAAAGCTAGCCAACATGCATACCCATCATCCATCTGGGCAAAAGGCTTTACAGCTTTTAGACATTAAATGACTCACTCTGCAAAGCTCTTTCCAGACTAATGGTGACTCTAATTTCTCTATTAGATGGACCAGAATATGAGGGAGGCAAATCTTTACTATTATGCTCCCAGAGAATGAACTCCCCCAAAGCATCAATGAGTATAATAGCTGACAAAACCTTGAAAATACAAGGTTAAAATTGTGTTTATCTGCACCATGCCATCTGTATCCCCTAACAGCTTGCACAGGAAGGATTTGTTCCTTAAGCATTATTAGTTTTGCTAAAAATTGTCCTTGTTTTGAGCTACCCTCAGGAAATAAATGGCACTATAGAAATGAGGCTGCACTTATTATAACCTAACCTATGGATCACTTTTTCAAAAGTAATTTGGTCATTTGACATCATATACCTCCCAACGAGAATAAATAGAAATAATGTTTTTTTGGTTCTTTTCAAGTTCAATGTGCCCTTTATGTCAGCTTTCCTTTAGTGTTCTTTTTCATCCAGTTTATATCATGATTGCTTTATATTAAATAAATCTCTTCTCAAAATATTCATGAACTTATTTGTCAAATTTAATATTTTATGATTTTATTAACATAAACGTGTTATGTGTTGTGTGTTATGTGTTAGAAGTCACAATACAAGTTTTCTCTTGAGAAGTACTTACTAATTTGAAAAGGGTTGAGGGGAACTTCTGGGTGCTGATAAAATTCTACTTTTTGGTGTTGGTGATGATTATGCAGTAATGTTTCTCTATGCAAAAATTCACCAAGCCCTGCACTTAGCATATGCTACCTTTTCTCTGTAAATATTATATTTCAATAAATTCCATGGAATTCTCTCAGCCAGAATACTGAAGTGGGTAGCCTTCCCCTCCTCCAGGGGATCTCCTTAATCCAGGGATCAAACCCAGTCTCCCATATTGCAGGGGATTCTTTACCAGCTGATCCACAGGCGAAGCCAAAGAAACCTGAAGTGGGCAGCCTATCCCTTCTCCAGTGGACCTTCCCAACCGGGGTCTCCTGCGTTGCAGGCAGATTATTTACCAACTGAATTATCAGGGAAGCCCAAAATCTACCAAAAAGATAGTCTTTTAATAAAATGTAATAATACTAAAAACGTAAGTTCAATAAAAGTTAACAGAATTTGGCAAGAGGAACATTTTCTGAGAAGGCATAAATAGTACATTACATCTCAGATTTGCTTTTAAAGAAATTACAAAGCACTACACCATCCTAGTTATCTCCAACTAAATTAATAAACTAGGATAAGCAAAATGTTTAAAGCTATATTTTTACTTCTCAAAATAAGCTGTCATAATGTGCTCTGAATGCTGTGCTTATACCCTGGCAGCTATCCTTATACTGAATATGGAGCAAAAACAAAAGTTTTACATATTCCATGGATGCATATGAGAAAAGTTAAAGTAATACTACTGAAAAACATATCCAGGCTGGTTATGGAGCATCCTACTGTGATCACAGTTCATTTATGATGCACAATATAAAAAATTTAGTTTTCAACTTTTAGCAACATGAGACATTCTGAAAGGCATACTCTCAAAATGCCTTTACCTTGACTAGGAAAGAGACTGCTTTCAACCTTCCAGTGCTTTTTGAAAAGCAATATATTCTTTCTTTGGCAGTATTAAAAATGAATTAAATTTCCCAAATTATCTAGTCCACTGTTTCATTAATATGACAGATTACCTGGGGTGCTTGTTAAAAATGCATAAGTTTCTGGGACCCGTCATGTACTTCAATACACAGTATATTGAAGAATTAAGAAAGAAACCATAGAATACCTAAGAACAATTTCAGACATTATGTTAATCAGGAAAATTAGAGGAAAACTGGTTTAGATATTCAGGTGTTCTAAATTTCTCTTATCAATTCACTGGGTGGAAAAAAATTCCCCAAATGAAGAATCCATCCACCCAAAGATATTTTAAAGGTGAATAAGTCTCCTGGCAACGCAAGATATTTGATGGCCTCTGTGCATATTTGCATAATTGTTAACAAAGTGATCTTATTAAGACTGGCTAATATCAAGAGTAATTCATGAGGAGAGTGTATTAGTTATAAAATATACATTGGATAAATAATTTTTGCTAGTGAAGTAATGGGTACAAGCGAAAGGCTAACATAAATATAATTAAAAGTTCCAATTTAGCTTCCTTGTCATTTAAGGAGTATTAAAATTTATAACCACCTTAATCTGCCACAAAATGCTTAAGATAAAGTAAATAACTAATTATAGAAGCCAGACTTGAGGAGTTAAACTAGAGAATAGTGTTGAAGTTCCAATTTCCTTGTGTTTCATAGCGTGGTAATCATTCAGTTCAGTTCAGTTGCTCAGTCGTGTCCGACTCTTTCCGACCCCATGAATCGCAGCACGCCAGGCCTCCCTGTCCATCACCAACTCCCAGAGTTCACTCAAACTCACGTCCATCGAGTCAGTGATGCCATCCAGCCATCTCATCCTCTGTCGTCCCCTTCTCCTCCTGCCCTCAATCCCTCCCAACATCAGAGTCTTTTCCAATGAGTCAACTCGTCGTACGAGGTGGCCAAAGTACTGGAGTTTCAGCTTCAGTATCATTCCTTCCAAAGAAATCCCAGGGCTGATCTCCTTTAGAATGGACTGGTTGGATCTCCTTGCAGTCCAAGGGCCTCTCAGGAGTCTTCTCCAACACCACAGCTTAAAAGCATCAATTATTTGGTGCTCAGCTTTCTTCACAGTCCAACTCTCACATCCATACATGACCACAGGAAAAACCATAGCCTTGACTAGACAGAACTTGGTTGGCAAAGCAATGTCTCTGCTTTTCAATATGCTATCTAGGTTGGTCACAACTTTTCTTCCAAGGAATAAGCATCTTTTCATTTCATGGCTGAAGTCACCATCTGCAGTGATTTTAGAGCCCAAAAAAATAAAGTCTGATGCTGTTTCCACTGTTTTCCCACCTATTTCCCATGAAGTGATAGGACCAGATGCCATGATCTTCATTTTCTGAATGTTCCTTCCAGTCTTCATTACCCTCCCAGACATGGTAGAATTGTACTCTCTTGCCCAATAATAGCAAGAAGGAACAGCCCTTTCCCATCCTCTTTCATGTGCTGATTCATGCTATAAATAAGTGAAAGATAAACCTTTTTTTAATTAGCAGAGATTTTTTATGTTCATTATTACTAAAGGATAAATTGGTCTAGACTTAGTCACACACGTAAAGAAAGAAAGGCAATTCATTTAATGTTTGCAAGTGAAGGATCAGAGGCCTAGTAGGTACATGCATTATGCCAAGTTATAAATGTAACTTAATAATGACTTAAAAACCATCTTTTGGATGGTTGGTTGTTCTGTTTTATTTGTTTAAGACAAGACATGCCAAAGTATGTTTGTAAACTGGAGTGCAAGTTCCAAAAGAAAACAAGAAATCAAATACAGAGGGCAATGTTCAGAGTGAAATTCATGAGAAAGCAATGGATGGGCATTGAAATACTGGTAGTTCTATTTATTGGGTTTCCCAGGTGGCTCAGTGGTAAAGAATCTGCCTGCTAATAATGCAAGAGACACAGGGGATGTGGTCTTGATCCCTGGGTTTGGAAGATCCCCGGGAGGAGGAAATGGCAACCCACTCGAGTATTCTTGCCTGGAAAATTCCATGGACAGAGGAGACTGACAGGCTACAGTCCATGGGGTCACAGAGAGACATGATTGAGTATACAAGCACAGTGAAATTTGTTATCAATACAGATGGGAAGCCAAGGTTTACAAGAACAAATGCACATAAACTGGTAGTTCTGTGGTAGGAAGATAAGAAACATACAATAGAAAGCATTGTATGTTTGTATCTCTACTTTTAAACAGAGGAGAATAATATGTGAGTTTAGAGAAGGATGTTAGGAAAGGAAACACAGAAGGTCTAAGAAGAGAGAAGGCAAGACACTTTATGTTTTCACCAATTTTATGTTCTAGGGCTTTCAAATAGGTGTTTTCTCTTTTCTTGAAGTAATTGGGATAAATTATTGAAACATTTTGAATAGAAGTAATAATAAAGGTACTGGAATTTCAATCCAAGTGTCCTCACTAAATGCATGAATTTGGGCAAACTATGTAACCATTTTCAATCCCAACTTTTCCATCTATTAAACATGAATTGTTTTTCACCCTACATTGTTTTTCACCCTACATTCACCCTACATTAATCAAGACTGGATATAAGCATCGATGGTCTCTCATGACACCTCAAAGTTTGTATTATAAAATCCCATATACCTTCATGAAAATCAGACTTAGGTGAGTAGTTTTGAAAAATATGAGTCATTGATTTTTATAAAATTATTCTTATCAGTTCAAAAGAGCAGTGTGGAATCTGGGAATGTGCAGACCTAACGGTGAAAGTGACAGCGTTTATCCCGGTGGGAGTACCTCAGATTCTTGAATCGAAAGTGAGCAAAGGAAAATGTTCCCCTTTGTCTCTCTCTCTTAATTTTGATTCATATTCCCACTTTCCTCCCACTAGTTATTTGTTTTTCCTTTTATTCTTCTTCTGCTGAATGTTCTGTGAGTTTGCTCCTTTTAGAAGATCAGTGGAGTGGATGAGTGGAAATATAATTAGTAGAAACATGTTATTTTCATTTGCTTCTTCAAGCTCCAGCTCTCAGTGGCTCCCTATGGCTGCTGAAGTAGCAAGAGAGATCACAGCTAGTTACCTGGAAACATCTTGGTAGGTTTCAACACTATGTGAGGGCACTTAAGGCCTCAGAAAAATGAGGAAAGAATCAAAGCCCCGATGAGATTGTAAACACCAGTGAAACAAGAAATTGACCCAAATTCTTCATTTTATTCCTCCTCAGCACAATTCCCTGTTTTCTACTCTGCTCAAAGTCCTATCAACTTGAGTAATGAGGCTAAAAACCAACACAAGATTAATTGCTCTAAGCCAAGTGAGTTATAGGCTGGGAGCAGCTTTAGATGGATTAACCACCAAACTTCATAATAGGTGGCATAGAGCAGTGAGGGAAGAATAGAAAGTAATGCACACATAAGGAAACTTATACCAATCTCATTTTTAGGTAATATAAAAAATGAATATAAATATCCACAAGTACATACAAAATACATAACATTTTCATCTGATAGATAAACTTAGGTTTGGAAAAGATCTAGGATCACAGAGTTTACTAAATGTTAGTAAAAGTACTCAGACCCAAATTTTCTACCTTACTTTAGCTCCGATAATTGTCTTGCTGAAAGTCAAAGTCACTCAGTAATGTCTGACTCTTTGTGATCCCAAAGTCCATGGAATTCTCCAGGGCAGAATACTGGAGTGGGTAGCCTTTCCCTTCTCCAGGGTATCTCTCCAACCCAGGGACCAAATCCAGGTCTCCCACATTGCAAGTGGATTCTTTACTGCCTGAGCCACCAGGGAAGCCCAAGAATACTGGAGTGGGTAGCCTATCCCTTCTCCAGCAGATCTTCCTGACTCAGGAATTGAACCAGGGTCTCCCGCATTGCAGGCAGATTCTTTATCAGCTCTGATACCAGGGAAGCCTGTCTTGCTAAAGTCTCACTAATCAAATTCTGAATGAGTCATAGAAAAAGTTCTGGGATGAATTAGAAACTGTTTTACTTTCATATGCAAGTTTTACATAAGAAAATTTAATAAATATTTCATAAAAATTGTAGACAAATGTTAATAAATTAATAAGAATTATATAAACTATCAAAATAATTATCAGGAGATAATTTACAATGTAGTTAACATTTTATGGACAAATGATCTTTGTAAACAACTCCATGTTGAGCTACTTTGCCTATAAGAAGTTGTATGTATGTTTCAGTTTGTTTATCTTTTAATCTTCTATAAACATAACTAACTCTGTGCACTTCTCACACCCTCTTTTCCCCCACCCAAAACAGAAAAAAATTCTTCAAAGCATCCAGCCTTTTGACTTATTGATTGTTACACACCATGACACAGAGCAAAAGGCGAATTATACCTATGCTGTAAATTTTTCAATTAATGCTCCACCAAGCTAATAAATCAAAGCCTCTAG
Source organism: Kobus ellipsiprymnus (assembly GCA_006410655.1). Classification (NCBI taxonomy): domain Eukaryota; kingdom Metazoa; phylum Chordata; class Mammalia; order Artiodactyla; family Bovidae; genus Kobus; species Kobus ellipsiprymnus. The sequence continues at coordinate 384,489 of SJYR01000529.1, read as the reverse complement.
ATACAGTACATTGTAAGCTATGAGATTATAATGTTGCATTTGCTCTATAGATTCTTTTTCTCAAGTCTCAACAAAAGTTTTATAGGAAATTAAAGTAACTGTGACATAATAGT
>SJYR01000529.1:326134-344282 GCA_006410655.1 Kobus ellipsiprymnus | reverse complement strand
GTTTTCTGAATGTTGAGCTTTAAGCCAACTTTTTCACTCTCCTCTTTCACTTTCATTAATAAGCTTTTTAGCTCCTCTTCACTTTCTGCCATAAGGGTGGTGTCATCTGCATATCTGAGGTTATTGATATTTCTCCCGGCAATCTTGATTCCAGCGTGTGCTTCTTCCATGCCAGCATTTCTCATGATGTACTCTGCATAGAAGTTAAATAAGCAGGTTGACAATGTACAGCCTTGACGTACTCCTTTTCCTATTTGGAACCAGTCTGTTGTTCAGGGGCAGAAGCCAGGAGGACCCCATGCCCGAAGGGTGGCGGCCAAGAAGAGTTACCCTATGTCCGAGGTCAAGGGCAGTGGCCTAGAGTGCCAGAGTGCAATGGCACAGGAACGGCAGAGAGGAGCTACCCTGCGTCCGAGGTCAGGGGCAGTGCCCAAGGCCAGGGGAGGTGGCTGGGAGGAGTAACCCCACGCCTGAGGCCAGGGGCAGCGGCTGGGAGGAGCAACCTGACACCTGAGGCCAGGGGCGGCAGCCAGGAGGAGCAACCCCACCTCCAAGGAGTGGTGGCTGTGTGGGTGCAGGAGGGCCTAGAGGAGCCATCCAACGTTGAAGGTCAAGGCAAATTAGAAGTGGTCAAACAGGAGATGGCAAGAGTGAATGTCGACATTTTAGGAATTAGCGAACTAAAATGGACTGCAATGGGCGAATTTAATTCAGGTGACCATTATATCTACTACTGTAGGCAAGAATCCCTTAGAAGAAATGCAGTAGCCATCATAGTCTACAAAAGAGTCTGAAATGCAGTACTTGGATGCAATCTCAGAAACGACAGAATGATTTCTGTTCTTTTCCAAGGCAAACCATTCAATATCACAGTAACCCAAGTCTAAGCCCCAACCAGTAATGCTATGCTGAAGAAGCTGAGGTTGAATGGTTCTATGAATACCTACAAGACCTTTTAGAACCAAAACCCAACAAAGATGGCATTTTCATTATAGGGAACTGGAATGCAAAAGTAGGAAGTCAAGAGATACAGTAACAGGCAAATTTGGCCTTGGAGTACAGAATGAAGCAGGGCAAAGGCAAATAGAGTTTTGCCAAGAGTATGCACTGGTCATAGCAAACATCCTCTTCCAACAACACAGGAGAAGACTCTACACATGGATTTCATCAGATGGCCAACACTGCAATTAGATTGATTATATTCTTTGCAACCAAAGATGGAGAAGCTCTATACAGTCAGCAAAAACAAGACCAAGAACTGACTGTGCTTCAGATCATGAACTCCCTATTGTCAAATTCAGACATAAAATGAAGAAAGTGGAGAAAGCCACTAGACCATTCAGGTATAATCTAAATCATATCGCTGTATGATTTTCACTGTATGATTATACAGTGGAAGTGAGAAATAGATATAAGGGACTAGATCTGGTAGACTGAATGCCTGATGAACTATGGATGGAGGTTCGTGACACTCTACAGGAGATAGGGATCAAGACCATCCCCATGGAAAAGAAATGCAAAAAAGCAAAATGGCTGTCTGAGGAGGCCTTACAAATAGCTGTGAACAGAGGAGAAGCCAAAAGCAAAGGAGAAAAGGAAAGATATACCCATTTGAATGCAGAATTCCAAAGAATAGCAAGGAGAGATAAGAAAAGTCTTCTTCAGTGATCAGTGCAAAGAAATAGAGGAAAACAATAGAATTGGAAAGACTAGAGATGTGTTCAAGAAAATTAGAGACACCAAGGGAACATTTCATGCAAAGATGGGCTCAATAAAGGACAGAAATGGTATGGACCTAACAGAAGCAGAAGATGTTAAGAAGAGGTGGCTAGTACACATGAAAGAACTGTACTAAAAAGAGCTTCAAGGCCCAGATAATCACGATGGTGTGATCACTCTCCTAGAGCCAACATCTGGCAATGTGAAGCTTACTGGCACTTAGGAAATATCACTACGAACAAAGCTAGTTGAGGTGATGGAATTATAGTTGACCTACTTCAAATTCTAAAAGATGATGCTGTGAACGTGCTGCATTCAATGTGCCAGCAAATTTGGAAAACTCAGCAGTGGCCACAGGACTAGGAAAGGTCAGTTTTCATTCCATTCCCAAAGAAAGGCAGTGTCAAATAATGCTCATACTTTTTCTGTTCTTTTCCAAGGCAAACCATTCAATATCACAGTAACCCAAGTCTAAGCCCCAACCAGTAATGCTATGCTGAAGAAGCTGAGGTTGAATGGTTCTATGAATACCTACAAGACCTTTTAGAACCAAAACCCAACAAAGATGGCATTTTCATTATAGGGAACTGGAATGCAAAAGTAGGAAGTCAAGAGATACAGTAACAGGCAAATTTGGCCTTGGAGTACAGAATGAAGCAGGGCAAAGGCAAATAGAGTTTTGCCAAGAGTATGCACTGGTCATAGCAAACATCCTCTTCCAACAACACAGGAGAAGACTCTACACATGGATTTCATCAGATGGCCAACACTGCAATTAGATTGATTATATTCTTTGCAACCAAAGATGGAGAAGCTCTATACAGTCAGCAAAAACAAGACCAAGAACTGACTGTGCTTCAGATCATGAACTCCCTATTGTCAAATTCAGACATAAAATGAAGAAAGTGGAGAAAGCCACTAGACCATTCAGGTATAATCTAAATCATATCGCTGTATGATTTTCACTGTATGATTATACAGTGGAAGTGAGAAATAGATATAAGGGACTAGATCTGGTAGACTGAATGCCTGATGAACTATGGATGGAGGTTCGTGACACTCTACAGGAGATAGGGATCAAGACCATCCCCATGGAAAAGAAATGCAAAAAAGCAAAATGGCTGTCTGAGGAGGCCTTACAAATAGCTGTGAACAGAGGAGAAGCCAAAAGCAAAGGAGAAAAGGAAAGATATACCCATTTGAATGCAGAATTCCAAAGAATAGCAAGGAGAGATAAGAAAAGTCTTCTTCAGTGATCAGTGCAAAGAAATAGAGGAAAACAATAGAATTGGAAAGACTAGAGATGTGTTCAAGAAAATTAGAGACACCAAGGGAACATTTCATGCAAAGATGGGCTCAATAAAGGACAGAAATGGTATGGACCTAACAGAAGCAGAAGATGTTAAGAAGAGGTGGCTAGTACACATGAAAGAACTGTACTAAAAAGAGCTTCAAGGCCCAGATAATCACGATGGTGTGATCACTCTCCTAGAGCCAACATCTGGCAATGTGAAGCTTACTGGCACTTAGGAAATATCACTACGAACAAAGCTAGTTGAGGTGATGGAATTACAGTTGACCTACTTCAAATTCTAAAAGATGATGCTGTGAACGTGCTGCATTCAATGTGCCAGCAAATTTGGAAAACTCAGCAGTGGCCACAGGACTAGGAAAGGTCAGTTTTCATTCCATTCCCAAAGAAAGGCAGTGTCAAATAATGCTCATACTACTGCACAATTGCACTCGTGTCACATGCTAGTAAATTGAAGTTCAAAATTCTCCAAGTCAGGTTCAGCAACACGTGAACAGTGAACTTCCAGATGTTCAATCTGGTTTCAGAAAAGACAGGAACCGGAGATCAAATTGTCAACATCCGATGGATCATTGAAAAAGAGAGTTTCAGAAAAACATCTATTCTGCTTTATTGACTATGCCAAAGCCCTTAACTGTGTGCATCAGAGTAAACTGTGGAAAATTCTGAAAGAAATGGGAATACCAGACCACCTGACCTGCCTCTTGAGGAACCTGTATGCAGCTCAGGAAGCAACAGTGAGAACTGGACATGGAACGACAGACTGGTTCCAAATTAGAAAAGAAGTACGGCAATGTTGTATATTGTTACCCTACTTATTTAACTTATATGCGGAGTACATCATGAGAAACGCTGGGCTGAATGAAGCACAACCTGGAATCAAGATTGCTTGGAGATATATCAATAACCTCAGATATGAAGAAGACACCATCCTTATGCCAGAAAGTGAAGAAGAACTAAAGAGCCTCTTGATGAAAGTGAAAGAGGAGAGTGAAAAAGTTGGCTTATAGCTCAACATTCAGAAAACTAAGATCGTGGCATCTGGTCCCATCACTTCATGGGAAATAGATGGGGAAACAGTGGAAACAGTGGCTGACTTTATTTTTGGGGGCTCCAAAATCACTGCAGATGGTGATTGCAGCCATAAAATAAAAAGACACTTACTCCTTGGAAGGAAAGTTATGATCAACCTAGACATATATTAAAAAGCAGAGATATTACTTTGCTGACTAAGGTCTGTCTAGTCAAGGCTATGGTTTTTCCAGTAGTCATGTATAGATGTGAGAGTTGGACTATAAAGAAAGCTTAGTTAGTTAGTTCAGTCACTCAGTTATGTCTGACTCTTTGAGACCCCATGAATCACAGCACTTCAGGTTTCCCTGTCCATCACCAACTCCTGGATTTCACTCACACTTACATCCATTGAGTTGGTGATGCCATCCAGCTATCTCATCCTCTGTCATCCCCTTCTCCTCCTGCCCCCAATCCCTCCCAGCATCAGTCTTTTCCAATGAGTCAACTCTTTGCATGAGGTGGCCAAAGTATTGGAGTTTCAGCTTTAACATCAGTCCTTCCAATGAACACCCAGGACTGATCTCCTTTAGAATGGACTGGTTGGATCTCCTTGCAGTCCAAGGGACTCTCAAGAGTCTTCTCCAACACCACAGTTCAAAAGCATCATTCTTCAGCGCTCAGCTTTCTTCACAGTCCCACTCTCACATCCATACATGATCACTGGAAAAACCATAGCCTTGACTAGATGGACATTTGTTGACAAAGTAATATATCTGCTTTTTAAAATGTTGTTTAGGTTGGTCATAACTTTCCTTCCAATGAGTATGCCTCTTTTAATTTCATGGCTGCAATCACCATCTGCAGTGATTTTGGAGCCCCCCAAAATAAAGTCAGCCACTGTTTCCCCATCTATTTCCCATGAAGTTATGGGACCAGATGCCGTGATCTTAGTTTTCTGAATGTTGAGCTTTAAGCCATCTTTTTCACTCTCCTCTTTCACTTTCATCAAGAGGCTCTTTAGTTCTTCTTCACTTTCTGGCATAAGGATGGTGTCTTCTTCATATCTGAGGTTATTGATATATCTCCAAGCAATCTTGATTCCAGGTTGTGCTTCATTCAGCCCAGCGTTTCTCATGATGTACTCCGCATATAAGTTAAATAAGTAGGGTAACAATATACAACATTGCCGTACTCCTTTTCCTATTTGGAACCAGTCTGTTGTTCCATGTCCAGTTCTCACTGTTGCTTCCTGAGCTGCATACAGGTTCCTCAAGAGGCAGGTCAGGTGGTCTGGTATTCCCATTTCTTTCAGAATTTTCCACAGTTTACTCTGATGCACACAGTTAAGGGCTTTGGCATAGTCAATAAAGCAGAATAGATGTTTTTCTGAAACTCTCTTTTTCAATGATCCATCGGATGTTGACAATTTGATCTCCGGTTCCTGTCTTTTCTGAAACCAGATTGAACATCTGGAAGTTCACTGTTCACGTGTTGCTGAACCTGACTTGGAGAATTTTGAACTTCAATTTACTAGCATGTGACACGAGTGCAATTGTGCAGTAGTATGAGCATTATTTGACACTGCCTTTCTTTGGGNATGATCCATCAGATGTTTGCAATTTGATCTCTGGTTCCTCTGCCTTTTCTTAAACCAGCTTGAAGATCTGGAAGTTTACGGTTCACGTACTGCTGAATGCTATCTTGGAGAATTTTGAGCATTACTTTAGTAGCTTAGCACTGAAGAATTGATGCCTTTGAACTTTGGTGTTGGAGGACTCTTGAGAGTCCCTTTGACTGCAAGGAGATCCAACCATTACATCCTATAGGAAATCAGTCCTGAATATTCATTGGAAGGACTGATGTTGAAGGTGAAATTCCAATACTTTGGCTACATGATGCAAAGAGCTGACTCATTTGAAAAGACCCTGATGCTGGGAAAGATTGAAGGCAGGAGGAGAAGGGGACGACAGAGGATGAAGTAGTTGGATGGCATCACCAACTTGATGGACATGAGTTTGGGTAAACTCCAGGAGTTGGTGATGGGCAGGGAGGCCTGGAATGCTGCAGTCCATGGGGTCGCAAAGAGTCGGACACAACTGAGCGACTGAAATGAACTGAATTGAAATGATAGTTGTCCACTGAAATGTTTTTTTTCTCTCGGCTCTGTTTAAATAATTCCCATGAGACAGAATTTATTATTTTGGTAAATATATCTGGCAAAATTAAACCAACTAACTTGAGTCTCAATTTTGAGTTTACCTCATGTTCTATGTGTGAATTTTAACAAAAAGCTTAACTTCCATAATCGATTTCCTCACTATAGTATCAGTTTATTGCACTTTCCTCATAGCAGTGCTATAATAATTAAGCAGAATATCGTGGCAGAATACCAAATCTTTATCAGGATAAAGATTCTAAAAATATTAGTTCCTTTCCTGTCAAAAATCCTTTCATGTTCTGCTACAGACTACCTTGATCTTTGGTTCACTCTCCTATTTCTGTCTTGGAGATCGACACAAACTGTGTCAAACTTCTCTTCTTCATAAAAAATATTTCAAATATTTGAGGTTGCTTAATATGCTTTCTTTAGATGTGCTTGGTATTTTTGAACTGAATGCAAACTTTAATCTGCATGTAAAATTTTATCTTGCTATATTTGACCTCTGTCTGTCAGGATTTTTAACTACAGATTCTGGTGTACAGAACACTGACTGTCAATCTTACCTTTGTGTATCAGACAACCATAACTTATATATCTTTATCATATTCATTAGTAATAAATATTTAAAAGTGTAGAACAGAACAAACTCTGATCTCACTGTAGAAATATATCAAGGTTGACATCAATCAACATACTTTAAATAAATATATTTAATAATCTACAGATCCTTCCATTTGCTTTATAGTCCAGCTCACATCTTTCCATCTTATCCAAAAGTTGTAATGAAAGACTTTTCTACACCTAAGATTTATATGAGTTTATTTATATAAGAGTTTATGTAATGTCAGTAAATCTGTGTAAATGCATGTGACTCTTTCATTATTTCAGGATTTCAATCTTAAAAAGATTAAAAATGGATTATTTCCTAATATTCAGAATTATAGTGAATATCAATCACAGTATATTTATTTCCTAATATTCAGAATTATAGTGAATATCACTATATATATATATTAGTGCCACCAGGAAAGCACAAGATACCCTGAGGAATTTAAAAAATTCTAATGATCAAGCATTGGATGTAAAATAATTAAATCATAGTCTCCTTGGATATTATTTTTAAAGCTCTCAGGATTGGTTCTAATAGTCAGACTTGAGAACTACTGACACCACCACTTCCTAGGATTCTAATGCTAGAATGGCAGGATGAACATTTTTCCACAGCCAAAGGCAAATTGATAAAGTAGGAAATGTCTGTCTTTAACTTCAAATCACCCTTTTTTCAAACTCTTTCCCCCCCTCCCTTTGATGCTACATTCTCCAGGTAACCAATCGTTATGGCTCTTCACTGCAAGGCTTTTGCAATTTCTACAGATAATGCTTGTTTTTTTCCCCCAGAAAAATCTGTTTTATTTGTCCTCCTCCCCATTCAAAATGCTCCTCCTCTCTCAACTCCCAATATATGTGCTTTTGAATGTAGCTTGTTGGTGAGTTGTCTGTTGCCTAACCCATGTTTCATTTAAGGTAAGGTGCTTGAGTCATGAGAATGTAAATCTGTCTTGTCATTAAGCACATCGTTTAGTTCACCTGTCATTCTTTCCTTAACAAGTTTCTCCATGAAGGAAGATGGACACTGATTTACATCCTTGTACAAGTTTCTCACCTCATTGCAGAAGAGTAATAGTTTCTAGACTGCTTTAGGTCCACAGACTATGATGCTATAGCATTATTAATGATCACCCCTTCGAGCATGGTCTATAGAACAGCAGCATCGACATCACTTGGAAATATGTTAAAACTGCAGATGCTCAGACCTCACCTGAGTCAGAATCTGAATTTTAATAAGATCTCCAGGAGATTCATACGCACAATAAATTTTGAGAAGCAGTGATCTATAGTATACATTTTATTTGAAAGAAAACAAGCAGAAGGAAAAATCTACACATGCATTGCTGGTTGACATGCTGACAGAGAAATTACATTCCTCAAATAAAGTAAAGTGATGGAATAATATTAGAAAGTATGAACAGAATACCATTTTTATACATGAAGAATCCCAACTCTTCTGTTTTGTGACACTAGGCTAGAAATTTAACTGTTATGAGTCTCATTTTCTGGTCATAAAATGAAGTTAATATTACTTATATCAGGTTTTTTATGAAACTTAGTTTTAATGTATATAAAGCACTTAGTAAAGGCACAAGGCATAATAGATGGTAAATCTAGAGTTTGTTTTTTTTTTTATAATATTGAAAAGTTATTCAATTTGGAAGGTGGGCCCTGGGCCAAGGTAATCATTTGATTTAGCATCCTAAGCTTATGCTGATGCTGCTGCTGCTGCTAAGTCGCTTCAGTCGTGTCCGACTCTGTGTGACCCCATAGAGGGCAGCCCACCAGGCAACCCCATCCCTGGGATTCTCCAGGCTAGAACACTGGAGTGGGTTGCCATTTCTGTCTCCAATGCACGAAAGTGAAAAGTGAAAGTGAAGCCTCTCAGTCCTGTCCAACTCCTAGTGACCGCATGGACCGCAGCCTACCAGGCTCCTCCATCCATGGGATTTTCCAGGCAAGAGTACTGGAGTGGGGTGCCATTGCCTTCTCTGTCCTAAGCTTATAATATCACTTAAAAACACTGAGTTGATTGTCAGGAGATGTGGATTCTAGCAAATAAATTTATAGTTATTTGCCCTTGAAAAGTTTTGAATATTATAGTTGGACAATAGCTTACCTCTTTAATTGTATCAGCAATTTCTTTCCATATCTTAAGCTGCATTTTGATCATGAAGAATTGAAATTATTTAAAATAGCTCTAAACTGGTAATGGTTGTATTAGCTAACCTCTTAACTTGGGTCTGCTCTTTGCATGTGAATATTATCATTTATGACAGGAATGACTTAGTAAATTATTGGATGTATTGTTATACTTTCTCTGTCATCTGTTAATAATCCACATTTTATTTAGTAATAGGCCATTCTGCCATCTTAAAAAAATTTTTTGACCTTAAAATCCATGATCAGTGTCTTTATAGACTCTTTTTTTTTAAATTGATGGACAGCACATTGCTAGCTTGACTTTTTCTGGAACTTTCATACCAGGATAGTGACTCTTCTTATATTTATAAAACGAAGATGTGTCTTTCCCTAAATTCTGCATTCATTCTCTCTGAGAAGAGACATCTACCTAATAGATTACCTTGATGCTGTAGGAGGGGAAAAAGTCATTTTTCCTCTGCTCTTCTGAGTTCTTGCCCGTGAACCCTGTAATAAAAGGCAAATTGCATGTGTCCTAAGTCACTTCAGTCATGTCTGACACTTTGTAACCCTATGGACTGTAGCCCATCTGGCTCTCCTATGTCCATGGGATTCTCCAGGCAAGAATACTGGAGTGGATTGCCATGTCCTCCTCTAGGGGATCTTCTGAACCCAGGGGTCAAACCCATGTGTTTTACATCTCCTATGTTAGCAGGAAGGTTCTTTACCACTAGCACCATCTGAGAAGCCCAAAAGATAATAAGAAGCAAATTAACAGAAGTTTATTAACATGTGTGCTTCATATACAAGGGAAATACTCTGGGGGAAAAAGAGTAATTCTCTGAGGTAGCCTAGGCCACTAGCTTTAATACCATTTTCAACTAAAGACAAAAGAAGGAAAGATGTTGAGAGGTCAGTTATGGGAAGGTTACCAGGAAAAGTAAGATTTTTCTGATAAAGTAAGCGTTAGTTCAGTTCAGTCACTCTGTCGTGTCTGACTCTTTGCGACCCCATGAATTGCAGCACACCAGGCCTTCCTGTCCATCACCAACTCCCGGAGTTTACTTAAACTCATGTCCATCGAGTTGGTGATGCCATCCAGCCATCTCATCCTCGGTCGTCCCCTTCACCTCCTGCCCTCAATCCCTCCCAGCATCAGAGTCTTTTCCAATGAGTCAACTCTTCACATGAGGTGGCCAAAGTATTGGAGTTTCAGCTTTAGCATCATTCCTTCCAATGAACACCCAGGACTGATCTCCTTTAGAATGGACTGGTTGGATCTCCTTGTAGTCCAAGGGACTCTCAAGTGTCTTCCCCAACACCACAGTTCGAAAGCATCAATTCTTCAGTGCTCAGCTTTCTTCACAGTCCAACTCTCACATCCAAACATGACCACTGGAAAAACCATAGCCATGACCAGATGGACCTTTATTGGCAAAGTAATGTCTCTGCTTTTGAATATGCTGTCTACGTTGGTCATAACTTTCCTTCCAAGGAGTAAGCATCTTTTAATTTCATGGCTGCAGTCACCATCTGCAGTGATTTTGGAGCCCAGAAAAATAAAGTCTGACACTGTTTCCACTGTTTCCCCATCTATTTGCCATGAAGTGATGGGATCAGATGCTATGATCTTCGTTTTCTGAATGTTGAGCTTTAAGCCAACATTTTCACTCTCCTCTTTCACTTTCATCAAGAGGCTTTTTAGTTCCTCTTCACTTTCTGCCATAAGGGTTAGGTTTGGTACAAAGATTTAAGTTGAGGATTCTTCACTGCTAAGATGTTCTTATGATTCAGAGCTGCCCTTTTCCTGCACAAGCAATCGCCAGTAGCTCAGATGGTAAAGAATCTACCTACAATGTGGGAGACCTGGATTCGATCCCTGGGTCAGGAAGACCCTGTGGAAGAGGGCATAGCAACTCACTCCAGTATTCTTGCCTGGAGAATTCCATGGAGAGAGGAGCTTGGTGGGCTACATATAGTTCATGAGGTCTCAAGAGTCCCACATGACTGAAGCGACTAACAATTTTGCTTTCTTCTTGAGCAAAGAAGGAGACACCTTTGTAAATGGAAGTCCCTCTATAGTTGGAATCTTCCTCACAAAAAGTAACTCTCACTGTCTTTTCAGAGCTTCTCCTACATCTGTTGTTCCTCAAAATAACCAGTTCAAAATCAGCCTTATTCCAAAGATACATATTTGGGGCTGGTATATCCTGCTATGCTTCCTGGGTGCTTTTCCTGTTTTACTCAACACTGCAGATTCTCTTCTACCGTCTATGAATTAGCAACTGTCATAAACTGAAAGCAATGAGAAGGCTATATTTTTTTTAGACTCTAAAAATAATGGGGACTGTGGGAGAAGACTTCAAATGACAAATTAAGATTAAAATCTGAAGCTGGAGCTTGGTGGGCTACATATAGTTCATGAGGTCTCAAGAGTCCCACATGACTGAAGCGACTAACAATTTTGCTTTCTTCCTGAGCAGAGAAGGAGACACCTTTGTATTCCCTCTATAGTTGGAATCTTCCTCACAAAAAGGAACTCTCACTGTCTTTTCAGAGCTTCTCCTACATCTGTTGTTCCTCAAAATAATCAGTTCACATCAGCCTTATTCCAAAGACACATATTTGGGGCTGGTATATCCTGCTATGCTTCCTGGGTGCTTTTCCTGTTTTACAACACTGCAGACTCTCTTCTACCGTCTATGAATTAGCAACTCTCATAAACTGAAAGCAGTGAGAAGGCTATATGTTTTTTAGACTCTAAAAATAATGGGGACTGTGGGAGAAGACTTCAAATGACAAATTAAGATTAAAATCCGAAGTATGCTGGAGATACTTATTTTACTACATTTTGTAACATCTCTTCCTCCAAATATAATGGAAAATATAACTAATCAAAATAACATCATACTCTAAATTTGAAACCTTTTGCGAGGGTGAAGAGACTTGGTCATCCTGACTCCCTTCACTTTCTTGAGAACTACTTGGAATATACTATATTTCTCTTATTTCTCCTTTGACTTGTGACTTTAATATGGATTATACATGCATCATGCCTAGTGATTAATTAGCATGAAGCAAAGTTTTCTCCACTTTTTAAAATATTCTCTTATGGCAGGGAGACAGGCTTTCTTGTACATATACCCAGTGGACCTGGTAACTATTACATCAGGTAAATGGTTTCCAGGCAAATAGACAGTAGTCACAATATAGGATATAGCTGCCAGCCACTGGAAATCTTTTTGAATTATCTATAGTTTTGAAGTCTCAAACTAATCTCAGATTTGTTGTGACTTTCTTTAAAAATCTCCTTGTTCAATTTTTTAGTCAAATAATTCTTTAAAAAACAAGTCTAGAAATGCTATTTAAATCATTCCTGTGTGTACTTATCTGAGTAGAAAGAGATCTTTCACCTATTTTATTTAGGCTTTCATTTTTCAAATTTTAACTAGGAGCTAAGTGTAATTTTAAGCTGGGGTGCACTAGTTTTACTCCAAAGAAGTACAATTATTCAAATTATCTGCATTAAAAGTGGAAATCTCTTAAAGCAAAGGGTTATTTAATTTAAAAGAGAAAGCAACTAGAGAGGAGAAAATCATACAGCAGTCTCTTTGTATGTTCATTGTACAAAACAAGTTTTGTTCTAGAACATTGACATTCAGATTTTGTTCCTAAATGGCTATGACTAGTTAGATGTTAGAGATTTTTGGTTCCTATGAGGGAAATGGATGACATAATTCTTTGATAAAGATGGAGTGGGTTAAGAATGTGATAGATATAGGACAAAAAATAGTGTTTATTTTCAGGCTTTAGCTTCTAAGATATGTTTTATTATAATTTACAAACAGAAGCATTTGTCTTGAACAGCCAATTTTTCATCCTGAGACATGTTAAATGAAATAGCATTATTACCCAATAATACCACTTAATATGTATCAACAATTTAAGTAGCCCACTTCAGGGATTGGCTATGCAAACTATTTGCCACAACAGGCAAGAGAAAATAGCAGAGGAGACAAAAGAAAATACACCTTGTAGCTGTTCACTGGGGCAAATTAGTTTTGTATTTATTTATGCCAAAATGAAATGTAAATCTCCAAAATGTCATATGGAATTCTTGTTCTCATTCCATTGTAACAGACCTCAAAACATTTGAAAATGAAGTCAGAACGAAATCTAACTAAATCTATTTTAACCAAAACACTTAAGTAATATTAATATTATATTTCTCCTCAAAAACAATTCCAGGAAGTCTTTGTGACTCTAAAAATATTGAAAGTCAAATATACACACATGCACATAAATGAAGTCAGAACGAAATCTAACTAAATCTATTTTAACCAAAACACTTAAGTAATATTAATATTATATTTCTCCTCAAAAACAATTCCAGGAAGTCTTTGTGACTCTAAAAATGTTGAAAGTCAAACATACACACATGCACATAAGTGCTGGACTGTAAAAAATGCACATATACTGGACTGTAAGTCATGCTCTTCCCTTCTTTTCCTGTAATTTTGTTCCGTGGGAACAGTCATTAGCCCATAGCTTAGCCTCATCCCTTTTGGTATCAACAGGTGGTCACAAGCCATGTGAAAAATATATTATATTGTTAGGTTAAATTCACCCAGATTTTAAGTTTGAAATTTTTTTCACAATATTTACTTGTGATTCTTGGAGCAGGATGTGGGTTCTTGTGATTCTTGAGAGCAGGATATTTTTTTATATCCCAGAAAATAGTAAAAAAGAAAAAGTAAGAAAGAAAGTGAAGTCGCTCAGTCATGTCCGACTCTTTGTGACCCCATGGACTGTAGCCTTCCAGGCCCCTCTGTCTATGGAATTTTCCAGGCAAGTGTACAGAAGTGGGTTGCCATTTCCTTCTTCAGGGAATTTTCCTGACCCAGGAATCGAACCTGGGTCTCCTGCATTGCGGGCAGATGCTTTACCATCTGAGCCACCAGGGAAACCCCAAAGCTTTTTATTTTTTTCCATGGAAATATTGTTATTCAAAGATCCTACTAAAAGTACTGGAGCTATTAAACAGATTTAAACCGTGCTATATATTTAACGGGACTCATTTCTGCAGCATCTTTTAGCCACAATCTTTTCAAATTCTCCAGAAACCATGTGTGAAAATTTCTGTGTTCCCTTAAACTACCTCAGCATCAGTTTACACTATTTATTACCTTAAACTTAAAAATAATATATGACTTCTTCATAGAATTAAAAAAGCTTCTATTATATTTATATAATATAATATGAAGTATGGAAAGCTAGATGTACTTTACATTTACGTCCAACTTTTATAAAGAACTCTCCTCACTCCTCAGAGGTTAAAGCGTCTGCCTGCAATGCGGGAGACCTGGGTTCGATCCCTGGGTTAGGAAGAGCCCCTGGAGAAGGAAATGGCAACCCACTCCAGTATTCTTACCTGGAGAATCCCATGGATGGAAGAGCCTGGTGGGCTACAGTCCACAGGGTCGCAAAGAGTTGGACAGGACTGAGCGACTTCACTTCACTCCTCACTCCTAAAGGAGACATGTAAAGAGGAACTGGTTATATCTGGTACCTCATCATGGACTCAACATTGTTATTAATACATTAAACCCTTAATCCTTGCACTTCCCTGGTGGCTCAGTGGTAAAGAATCCACTTGCCAGTGCAGGAGATGTGGGTTTGATTCCTGGATTGGGAAGATGCCCCGGAGAAGTAAATGGCAACCCACTTCAGTGTTCTTGCCTGGGAAGTCCCACGGACAGAGGAGCCTGGTGGGCTATAGTCCATGGGGTCGCAAAGAGTCAGATATGACTTAGTGACTTAACACCAACCATTAATCCTTACAGGTTGCATTTGCATCCTGCCTTGCCCAGGTCGAGTGAGTCTGAGTGAGTTATTCCCTCACATTTTACCAAAGCTTTCAGCGTTCTTGCCTGGGAAGTCCCACGGACAGAGGAGCCTGGTGGGCTACAGTCCATGGGGTCGCAAAGAGTCAGATATGACTTACTGACAACACCAACCGTTAATCCTTACAGGTTGCATTTGCATTTGCATCCTGCCTTGCCCAGGTCGAGTGAGTCTGAGTGAATTATTCCCTCACATTTTACCAAAGTTCTATCATACATCCTTTCTTAGTTGTTCTTTCAGTTGTTACTGGTGATTAGATATAACAAGTTAGATACTGTCCATCTTCATTCCCCCAAACTCAGGTCTATCCAGAAGCCCAGAATATGAATTTACATGGAAATAGGATCTTTGCAGGTGTAATTACTCAACATGAGGTCATACTGAATTAGAGGCGGCCCTAAATCCAATTGTTGTATCTTTATAGCAAGAAGATGAACACCTAGATATATGAAAGAGAGGAAGACCATGAGACGATAATGGCAGAAAGTGGAGTGATAAAGCTACAAGCCAAAGAATGTCAAGGATAGCTGGCAATCACCAGAAGCTAGAAGAAAGGTGTGGTACAGATTCTCCTTGTACATAACTCCAGAAAGACTAGCCCTGCCTGTAGCTTAATTAGAGATCTTTGGCTTTGTGAGCTGTGAGAGAATCCATTTCTATTGTTTTCAGCCATCCAGTTTGTGGTAATTTATTATCTCAGCCCTAGAAAACCAATACATTAAGCTATTTTCATTATAGCTCCTATGCTTAAATTCATTAATCCTCAGATTTATGTGAGACTATGATTTCTATTCGGAGAAGGAAATGGCAACCCACTGCAGTACTCTCTCTTGCCTGGAAAATCGCACTGCAGCGTACGAGGTGGAGGAACCTGGTAGGCTGCAGTCCGTGGGGTTGTGAACAGTCGGACACGACTGAGACTTCACTTTCACTTTTCACTTTCATGCATTGGAGAAGGAAATGGCAAACCACTCCAGGGTTCTTGCCTGGAGAATCCCAGGGACTGGGGAGCCTGGTGGGCTGCCTTCTATGGGGTTGCACAGAGTCGGACACGACTGAAGTGACTTAGCAGCAGAAGCAGCAGCATGATTTCTATTGTTGATTCTACTAAAGGCAGAGAACTTCTGAAAATAGTGAGGCTCAAGTTTCAGAGTCCCCACAGTTTCACATCTCAAGAGCTCCTTCCAAGGCACTATATTAGTACAATAAATACTCTGTTAAAATGAATTTATTTTCATCAAAGCAGGTCTACAAATAGTTTAAGCATCGAGTACCATAAAACCTTTGTTAACTCTTGTTAAAGAGGTTCCTGGACACCTAGTAGAAGGTCAATAGATGATTATTGAATGAATGAATATTAAATAAATGAATAAATATCACATTTATATGATATTCTTTAAATTCAACCAGCTAAAAAGTGAAATTTAAAACTAAAGTTATGATCATTGGATATTCTTAATTCTCATTGGTATCATCCTTTTCTAGGAAAAAAAAATGCAGGGAGGAGTATGCAGAAGTAGGAATTAGGAAAAAATAATTTAAGGAACCAAAATAATAAATGGACAAATCAGTAGGGAAAACTAAATTCAAGGTAAGTATGGATGATAAAATATATTCTAAATGACTTTATCTTAAAACATATTTTAAAAAGTTTACAAAGTCATTTTAAAATATTTAAAATACTTCATCAATTACCTGATTTTTAACACAGAATAAAATACAATTTATTAACATTTATTCTTTTAAAAATGCATGTCATCTAGTTTTTCTCATTAATGTTAAAACTACCAGAACACTGTGTCAACAAATATACCATATATAGCCAATTCTCATTATTTGCAGTAGTTATGTTAGATAAAGATTCCATGAACACCAACTCAGCAAATACTAAACCATTGCCCCTTAGGGGAATGCTGGGTTGGATTCCCAAAAGTCTCTGACCATGAGTTTTTTTGCCAAGTGATAAATAGATAATTTGGTCTTAAGGACATCTTATTTAATATATATTATTGATTCATTAACATTGAGCTCATGTCCAACAACACCATTACTCATGCCTGAAAGATGTTTATTTAAGACATATTTTTCCCCCATAAGGCACATCACAGTCCTCTTCTGCCATGGGACACTCACTAAACACCACTTAAAAACTATTCTTGGGGACCACTTCAAAGAGTGAAATTACCAATGAAAAGAACAACACAATTTTTTAAAATGTTCTACTAAATATACCACAACAATGACACTCACATTATGAGATCAGAAAGAAGAAGGCAAGGCAATACTTTGTCCAAGTTGTGAATGTTCACCTTATATCTGTTCAGTCACTCAGGTGTGTCTGATTCTTTGCAACTCCATGGACTGCAGCACACAGGGCTTCCCTATCTTTCACCATGTCCCAGAGTTTGCTTAAACTCTTGTCCACTGAGTCATTGATGCCATCCAACCATCTCATTCTCTGTCATCCCCTTCTCCTCCTGTTTACTTTGGACAACTCAAGTTTTTCAGTATTCTAAAATGTCCACCATAGAATTGTGAAAGTGTCTCAAGTATCACTTTTGGGGTTGTAAATGAACTTTAGGGTTAGGTGAACTTTCAAATACAGAATCTATGAATAATGAGAACCAACTATATTATGATTTTTTAATGAATCATACTTCTGTTTTCATATTCTGTGATAATTTCTGTTATCACCCTCTTATTTTCCCTCTTATTTTTGTCAACTTTTATTACCTACCTACTACCAGGGTTTTACTATTTTTATTTTTTTGTTTTTTGTTTTTTTTCTTTTAAAGTTGTAACATTTATTTATTTATTTATTTATTTTAACTTCAGTTTACTTTACAATACTGTATTGCTTTTGCCAAACATTGACATGAATTCACCACGAGTGTACATGCGTTCCCAAACATGAATCCCCTCCCACCTCCCACCCCATAACATCTCTCTGGGTCCTCCCCATGCACCAGCCCCAAGCATCCTGCATCCTGCATCGGACATAGACTGGCGATTTGTTTCTTACATGATAGTATACATGTTTCAATGCCATTCTCCCATCTCATCCCACCCTCTCCCTCTACTATTTTTAATATCAAGGTCCAATGCTGCATTTCCTAATGTCCACCATAAAATTCAGCATGGGTAGTCTATTAACATTTTGATTTTGTCCTACTATTTTCTTTGTAAGGGATGCAACTTCTCCTTACTCACTATTGCCGTCAATGACAGTATGATGGTTAATTTTATGTGTTAACCTGTCTGAGACAATGTGTGCCCAGACTTTTGGT
>SJYR01000529.1:288853-304819 GCA_006410655.1 Kobus ellipsiprymnus | reverse complement strand
CAGTGTTCATTTAATCCCTGGCCTTTCTTGTCCAGGCTGCTAACAAGGGGGCCAATTACTGCACTGTGTGAAGGGGGTGCTCGACTGCAGACACCTGTCTTCCAAAACCTAGAGCAAAAATAGACTCATTCCATCGATTGTATAAATCAGCTGTGAAGTAATAATGACTTTCTTGGCTTCAACTGACCTGGGCAGGATTCAGACAGCTGACCCAGAAAGGAAAGCTGCATATATCCCATTACTGATCCTGTGAGGCATTGAAGACATTACCATCGGATTCTGACTTGCTTTTATTTACAGAAGCCTTGCTTTTGTTTATGGGAATGCAAGCCAAATTGACATTTCCTTACTGTTTTTGTTTTTGTTTGGTTTGTTGGTTTAACTTTTCTAATTTAACAGTAGCTTAGGGGCATGGCTGCTGAATGAAGTAGGTCAAAATGACATCCAAGTTCAGGGCTTCAACCTCGAAGCTCTGTTATTGAGGGATGATAGAGGTCAAGGTTTAAAATAGTTTTCTTAATATAAAACTAAAGGTTTTCCTTTGCACAGATTATCTCATGATATCAAAAAAATTTCAGCATTTATTTTAAAGATCACGTGAATCTATAACAGTAATTCCCACTGCCTACCCTGTTGGCTTGTGGTGAGTGAGGAGCTTTCAGAATTAAATAATGGTTTTCTTTTTTCCATAAAGAAAAAATCCACATTGAACAGAGGATCTAGGTTGTATAGACCTTGAAGTTTACACAACACAGGGAACGCTTTGGTCTTCCCAGGTTGTGGTTGTGGTGAAGAATTTACCTGCCAATGCAGGAGACACAAGAGACACAGCTTCAGTCTCTAAGTCAGGAAGATCCTGGGGAGGAGGACATGGCAATCCACTTCAGTATTCTTGACTGGAGAATTCCACAGACAGAGGAGCTTGGCAGGTGTCAGTCCATGGGGTCGCAGAGTTGGACATGACTGAAGCGACTTAGCATGCACACATGAGAACATTTATAGAAAACCAGTATAAATATGCAAATACAAAACCAAATGTATTTGGCTTTACCAGAAGCAAACTCTAGGAAGAGAACATGGCTACAGTTGACTCACATGGAAAGTGATCTCACAAGCCTAGCTAGGAAGTGAGGCAATGACATGGAGGAAACCAATACAAGAACATAAAAAATGCAGTCACCACTTTGAGCAATTGGTGTCAGCTCTTTGAGAGACATTTTAGACCACACCTCAGAATGTCAGGCTGAAGGGCAGCTGAACTGGGACTATACCACTCCCACTCCACATTGCCTGAGGGTTATTCCTGAGGTACCCCCTGGACATTTGTGCCCTTCTCTATGCTTGTGCACACCCATGTGCTGTGCATACTGTTGCAGCTAGAGAAAGTCCTAAGGAGGGGAAAGGCAACCAGAGAAGAGCACAGAACCATCTAGCAGAACCCAGCTCAGTTGCTGAGTAAGCTTGGGGCAGGAAGTACCAAAAGTGTACTGACAACTTCTTCTACGTTGGGGATGAAAGGATATATTCAAATAAAAAATAAAAATCAGAAAATTACAAATTGGGGTGACAACTATGGTCATTTCAGAGCTACCCAACAACTAAATAAATATGACAGAGGGGAACTCAGAGTGAAATAAGAGTATTAAATGACTTGTACTAAGCTATCTTATTGCTGCAACAGAATAAGAATCTATTGTAATAAAATCAAATGAACACATTGTTAGGACCTTTCCCAGCACCCAAAAAATACAGCATGAGTGAGGGCCCCTGAAACTTGAACTTTAATTTATTTTTATTATAAATTACCTATGGCTACTATTATTGAATTTTTCTTATATTTTTCATATGTGAAGTTCAGAAATTAAGTTGGGCATAACCTATTAAAGCATTTCTGAATAACAACAAAACCAATCAAAAATTAGTAAAATAATTCAAAGTATATATTGTAATACATGAAAATATTTGTGACAATTAATAAAATATAATTTATTTTTATTATAAATTACCTATGGCTACTATTATTGAATTTTTCTTATATTTTTCATATGTGAAGTTCAGAAATTAAGTTGGGCATAACCTATTAAAGCATTTCTGAATAACAACAAAACCAATCAAAAATTAGTAAAATAATTCAAAGTATATATTGTAATACATGAAAATATTTGTGACAATTAATAAAATAGGATGCATGTGTAAAAAGTATTCAACATAAAATATTCACTAATAAAAAATAGTCTTATTGTCTTCTTGAAAACTATAAGTATGTGGCAAAAATTTCTTTAAACTCAACTATCATTTAGCAAACAACTACCAGATACTGTAAAGCTTCACGAATTTCCTAAAGGTAAGCAAGTATAGGAAGATAAACCTTTTTTCCCATAAGAATCAACAATCAAGGAAAAGAAGAAATATGTTTTTTATGGATAATTGCAGCTACAAATATAATAAGTAAGTGCAACAAAATATTGTCAAATAGTACTATTCCTCTCAACTAATATTCTCTGAGTAAGTAATTCTAGTGTCCACAAAAAATAATTTCCTTAAATAATTTTGAGAATTGATAACTGGCATATTTCCCTCTTAAAAACATCCACATTATTATAGAAAAACCTCTAAAAGGCTTATGAGAAGAAAAGCCTATTAAAGTATGTTTAACCCAACATGTTATAAACCAATTTGTACAGAGAGAAATTATTTCACAAGATAAAAATTTGGTGAGCCATAAAGTCATACAAGTTGCATTAGAAAATTAATTTGCACTGAAAGAGGAGAACAAGCATAATAAAGGCAGTATAATTTGAAGTGGGAACTATAAGATGGGGGAAATTTGTACATAGAGGAATGTCAATGGAGACCACTATAGGTATAGGAAGCATCAGGTTAGAAAAGGCAAGTCATATCAGAATACAGCAAGATGAAAGTAGATATGCATGTGAGAGGCTTTTCCAGCAAAGGTAAAGTCTCATCAAGGTTGGGCAAGTGCTTCTGAAATTGTAGTTTGAGGTCAGAAGCTAAGATACCTGGACTTTGTTCTGGAGGACATGTGCAGACACTGAAACTTTTTGAGTAAAACTATGTGATCAAAGCAGCAACTCAAAATCAGGGCGGAAAGATAAAAGTTGGAAGCAAGTTACATACTCCATACTCAAGAGAGGATTTACAGTATGTCTTGAGAAATATGAACAAGTACACAGTTCCAACCAGAGTCCCTGTAGGCCTCTTTACTTAAGGCCCTCCCATAAGGCCTTCCCAGGTGGTGCTAGTGGTAAAGAACCTGCTTATCCATGCAAGAGACAAAATAGATGTAGGTTCAATCCCTGGGACACGAAGACTCCTTGAAGAAGGGCATGGAAAACTACCCCAGTCTTCTTGCCTGGAGAATCCCATGGAAAGAGGAGTCTATTCATGAGCCATGCCATGTAGGGCCACCCAGGATGGATAGGTCATTGTGGAGAGTTTTGACAAAATGTGGTCCACTGGAGAAGGGAATGGCAAAACACTTCAGTATTCTTGCCTTGAGAACCCCATGAACAGTATGAAAAAGCAAAATGGTATGACAATGAGAGATGAACTCCCCAGGTTGGTAAGTGCCCATGATGCTACTGGAGAAGAATGAAGAAGTAACTCCAGAAAGAATGAAGAGATGGAGCCAAAGCAAAAACAATGCCTAGTTGTGGATGTGACTGATGATGGAAGTAAAGTCCTATGCTATAAAGAACAATATTGGAAGGAACCTGGAATGATTGGTATGTGAATCAAGGTAAATTGGAAGTGGTCAAACAGGAGATGCCAAGAGTGAACACTGACATTTTAGGAATCAGTGAACTAAAATGGACCAGAATGGGCAAATTTAATTCAGATTAATAGTCATAAATAGATGACTATTATATGTACTGCTAAGGGCAAGAATCCCTCAGAAGAAACAGAGTAGCTCTCATAGATAGCAAAAGAATCCAAAATGCAGTACAATCCCAAAAACAACAAAATGATCTCTGTCCATTTCCAGGACAAACCATTTCAGTATCACAATAATCCATGTCTATGCCCCAAACACTAAAGCCAAAGAAGCTGAAGTTGAATGGTTCTATGATGACTTACAAAAACTTCTGGAACAAACACCCAAAAAATATGTCCTTTTCATCAAAGGAGACTGGAATGCAAAAGTAGGACATCAAGAGATACCTAGATTAACAGGAAAGTTTGGTCTTTGAATACAAAATGAAGCAGGGCAAAAGCTTAACAGAGGTGTCAAGGGAATGTACTAGTCATAGCAAACACCCGCTTCCAACAAGGCAAGAGACAGCTCTACACACTGACATCACCAAATGGCTGATAACAAAATCAGACTGATTATATTCTTTGTAGCTGAAGATAGAGAAGTTCTATACAGTCAACAAAAGCAAGACCGGGAGCTGACTGTGGCTCAGATCATGAACTCCTTACTGCCAAACACAGACTTAAATTGAAGAAAGGGAAAACCACTAGACCATTCAGGTATGACTTAAATCAAATCCCTTATGATTATACAGTAGAATGACAAACAGATCCAAGGGATTAGATCGGATAGACAGAGTGCCTGAAGAGCTGTGCATGAAGGTTTGTGACATTGTACAGGGGGCAGTGATCAAGACTATCACCAAAAAAAGCAAAAAGACAAAATGGCTGTCTGAAGAGGCCTTAAAAATCGCTGAGACAAGAAGAGAAGCCAAAGGCAAAGGAGAAAAGGAAAGATATATCCACTTGAATGCAGAGTTCCAAGGAACAGCAAGGAGAGATGAGAAAGCTTTCCTCAGTGATCAATGTAAAGAAATAGATGAAAACAATAGAATGGGAAAGATGAGAGATCTATTCAGGAAAATTAGAGATACCAAGGGAACATTTCATGCAAAAAGGGGCACTATAAAGGACAGAAATGGTATGGATCTAACAGAAGCAGAAGATATTAAGAAGAGGTGGCAAGAATACACAGACAAACTATACAAAAAACGATCTTAATGACCCAGATAACCATGATGGTGTGATCATTCACCTACAGCAAAACATCTGGAATGCAAAGTCAAGTGGGCCTTAAGAATCATCACTATGATCAAAGCTAGTGGAGGTGATGGAATTCCAGTTAAGCTATTTCAAATCCTAAAATGATACTGTGAAAGTGCTGCACTCAGTATGCCAGCAAATTTGGAAAACTCAGCAGTGGCCACAGGACTGGAAAAGGTCACTTCAATCCCAAAGANAGCTATTTCAAATCCTAAAATGATACTGTGAAAGTGCTGCACTCAGTATGCCAGCAAATTTGGAAAACTCAGCAGTGGCCACAGGACT
This sequence comes from Kobus ellipsiprymnus, assembly GCA_006410655.1. Lineage (NCBI taxonomy): Eukaryota > Metazoa > Chordata > Mammalia > Artiodactyla > Bovidae > Kobus > Kobus ellipsiprymnus. Next base: position 299,497 of record SJYR01000529.1, on the reverse strand, counting down.
GGAAAAGGTCACTTCAATCCCAAAGAAAGGCAATGTCAAAGAATGTTCAAGTACTGTACAATTGCACTCATCTCACTCTAGCAAAGTAATGCTTAAAATTCTCCAAGCAAGGCTTCAACAGTATATGAACCAAGACCTTCCAGATGTACAAGCTGGAGTTAGAAAAGGCAGAGGAGCTAGAGGTCAAATTGCCAACATCTGCTGGATCATAGAAAAAGCAAGAAAGTTCCAGGAAAACATCTACTTTGGCTTCATTGACTATGCCAAAGACTTTGACTGCATTGATCACAACAAACTGTGGAAATTTCTTCAAGAAATGGGAATACCAGATCACCTCACCTGCCTCCTAAGGAATTTGTATGCAGAACAATAAGCAAGTTAGAACCGGACATGGAACAGAGGCCTGGTTTCAAATAGGGAAAGGAGTACATCAAGGCTATATATTTGTCACCCTGCTGATTTAATTTATATGCAGAGTACATCATATGAAATGCTGGATTAGATGAAGCATAAGCTGGAATCAAGATTGCTGGGAGAAATATATGCAGATATGCAGATGACACCACCCTTAGGGCAGAAAGCAAAGAGGAACTGAAGAGCCTCTTGATAAAAGTGAAAGAGGAAAGTGAAAAAGCTGGCTTAACACTCAACATTCAAAAAACTAAAATCATGCCCTGCAGTCCCATCACTTCATGGCAAATATATGGGGAAACAATGGAAACAGTGAAAGATTTTATTTTGGGGGTGCTCCAAAATCACTCCAGATGTTACTGCAGCCATGAAATTAAAAGACCCTTGCTTCTTGGAAGAAAAGCTATGACCAACCTGGACAGAATATTAAAAAGCAGAGACATTACTTTACCGATAAGTCCGTCTAGGGAAAGCTATGGTTTTTCCAATAGTCATGTATGGATGGGAGACTATAAACAAAGCTGAGCACACAAGAATTGATGCTTTTGAACTGTGGTGTTAGAGAAGGCTCTTGAGAGCCTTCAAGGAGATCAAACCAGTCAATCCTAAAGGCAATCAGTCCTGAATATTCATTGGAAGGACTGACGCTAAAGCTCCAGTACTTAGGCCACCTGATGCGAAGAACTGACTCATTAGAAAAGACTCTGATGTTGGGAAAGATGGAAGGCAGGAGGAGAAGGTGACAACAATGGATTAGATGGTTGGTGGCATCACCAACTCGATGAACATGAGTTTGACCAATGTCCACCAGTTAGTGATGGAGAGGAACGCCTGGTTTGCTGCAGTCCATGGGGTCACAAAGAGTCGGACACAACTGAGTGACTGAACTGACTAATCTACTCCTCCCAGCTGGATCTTACATGCTCCCTTTCTTACTATCTAATGATAATGGTGAAAGCAAAGAGTGAAAAAACTGACTTAAAACTCAGCATTCAAAAAACTAATATCACGGTATCTGGTCCCATCATTTCATGGCAAACAGATGGGGAAAAAAATGGAAACAGTGACAACCTTTGTTTTCTTGTACTTCAAAATCACTGCAGATCATGACTTAAGTCATGAAATTAAAATATGCTTGCTAATTGGAAGAAAAGCTATGATAAAACTAGATAGTGCATTAAAAAGCACTTTGCCAACAAATGTCCATATAGTCAAAGTTATGCTTTTTCTTGTAGTCTTGTATGGATGTGAGAAGCCAAATGCAGAATAATTGATGCTTTCACGCTGTGGTGCTAGAGAAGACCCTTGAGAGTACTTTGGACAGCAAGGAGATCAAACCAGTCAAACCTAAAGGAAATCAGCTCTGCATATGCATTGGAAGGACTGATGCTCAAGCTCCAATAATTTGCCCACCTGATGGGAATGCCAACTCACTCTAAAAGACCCTAATGTTGGGAAAGATTGAAGGCAGGAGAAGAAAGGGCGACAGAGGATGAGTTGGTTGGAAGGCATCGTCAACTCACTGGACATGAGTTTGAGCAAACTACGGGGGATGGTGAAGAACAGGGAAGCCTGACATGCTGCAGTCCATGCGGTTTCAAATAGTCAGACCTGACTGAGTGAATGAACAATATCCCAAACTAGCTGAACTATTTGCTCTTTAAGTAGTTGGGTCTACACATCAGAAAGAAAACTGGGCATAGACACGTGGTATGGAAATAACCCATAATAAATGTAAATCAGTTATGTTAAATAACTCTTCCCCCCAAATTACCCACAAAACACATGTATTACTTTGATTCTTAGTCATATCCAATCATTGTTATTTTAATAGACTGTTTCAGGTCCTAGCTCAATAATTAGCCTCATGAATTTGACTTGTCATATAACTGTTAGCTGTGTGTCTCTGAAAAGTATTTACCTCGTCAATCACATCTTTCTCATTTCTTAAAAAAAAGGTTATGACAGAACTTAGCTCTAGGATTTCCATAAAGTTTAACAAGCTTAGTGTCAACTTTAGCATATTCTAAGCATCCAATGATATTATTATAACGTTAATAAGTATGATCTAAGCACCACTACTTTATACACAAATTCCTCACAGAGGTATTATGAATCTCAGATGATCTACTCTATGTGGAAGTGTTGTTTACACTGTTAAGGAGCTAATTACATAGAAAATATTAAGTCCTATTAGAGAAGTCTTTATTTCCATTTATAGTAATTCAATGTATCAAATTATTTCCTATTTTACCCTTATCAGTTGGTATTGTTTGGCATGGAAATCAGATATCCAACTCTAGGTTTTGCTGAAGGATCCTTCTTCAAGGGAAGGATATTGGAGTAACTCTGAGTTGAAGGAAAATCTGCAGAAATAACAGCTCCTCTGATGGATACTAAGAAACAGATATTTAATTCAACAAAAATGCTCATCATCTTTTTCATCTCATCTCTACTTCTTACTGTGGGTCAACTTTATTCTTTAAGATTTTTCCTTTGGAGACATGAGAGCCAGTAGGTATAAGAATAACTGTTCATAACTTCAGAACTCAAGAGAAAGAAATTTCCCTGCCAATTACACTTAGAAAACTCAAATTTAATTGTGTTTTATATCACATTCCTATTCTTCCAGTCCATTTACTCAGGAAATATTATATAAAACCTTATGTTCCAGGTCATGATCTCAAGCTAGGTATATAGGAGTGAACAAGACAAACTCTCTCTTTGTATATTTTAAATTACAATGGGAGAGCTAGAGAACCAGCATGAAAAAGAAAATTAATAAAACAAATTTAGGTAGAAGTGAAGTACTTAGTAGAAATAGTGTGACACAAAGAAGATGTATTTAAATAGTAAGGAGAATGGGAGTATTGTGATAGGTCAATAGAGTCAGAATTTCTTTAAGAGAATGGGTTGGGAAAATAAAGTTGGAATGAGGAAGACAGAATTCTCTCAAAGAAAAAGGGTACAGTTATCTCTCAACTTGTTATTCCCAAAGACATGATACTAAACAAAACCAAGATATCCATTAAATCCTCTTCTATTTTTTTGCTACTCTGGGTGATTTTAAGCTTTGGAAAATAAGTGATAAGTACCAAGGGTCACATAGATGCCCACTTAGCCAATTTAGCTACAGATTACATTTATGGAAGATGTTGCTTAAGCATTTGGTCACTTAAGTCATTTATAGAACCATCGTAAATCTTCCAAACGTTTTATTCAGGAAGTAACAAAATTAGTAAGCAATAATCCTGAGAAATCATTGAAAATTGTGAAAAAAGTATTTGCTGTTGTTCAGTCATTAAGTCGTGTCTAATAGACCCCATGGACTCTAGCCCTCCAGGCTCCTCTGTCCATGGGATTTCCCAGGCAGGAATACTGGAGTGGGTTGTCATTTCCTTCTCCAAAAGATCTTTCTGACCAAGGGATCAAACCCACGTCTCCTGCATTGGTAGGTAGATTCTTTATCGCTGAGCCATGAGGGAAGCCCACAAAAAGTGTACTTCCTAAAACTACTATATGATGATATGTATGTTGAACTTTATCTATTGTACAACTAAAAGTTTAAAAATTGATCTTTGACATAGTGGTTGAAAGAATGAACAAGTGACCAAAGATTTTCAAATATTCAAATTTGAGTATTACTATTTATTTTATACAAACTTTTTGAAAGTACTAATAACCTAATTTCATACTTTATTTTTATGAGTTTTGTTTTTCTTTTCATGGAGTCACAGAAGTCTCAAGATGATAGGAAGAATATAGAGAGACAGTGAATCATTCTCTCATCTGTACTGCCTCTGTTCCTTGTATACAATCTTTACACATTTTTTACATTCTTTTAATGTATTTGTTTACAATTCTGTCTCTCCTATGGGACTGGACATTTATTAGGGATAGTTCTATTTATAATTCACTTTCATTTCTAATTCTGAATATAATATCTAACATATCACCATGGCTTAATTAATATGTAATAAACAAATTAATGAATCGATTTCAACAATTTCAACATTGAATGACTTTTTCACCTCACCAGGTGGGGATTATTGGGATAAAATTGATGTTATGAATATACATTAGGTATTTGATATGAATTGTTCAAATCTACTAAGCCATGCAATAAACAAAAGGCAAATATAATTTTTCCAATGTTAAGTAGGAGAGGAAGAGAACAAAAGGAATGTCCTCAACTCTTCCTGTTCCATAGGAGTCTTGGGAAACCCCTTTCTCTCTTTGTGACCTCAATTAAAACATTTTTTGCCTTAGAAAACTAGAACGGATGATGCAAATTGATGCTTACTCATTTCCCTTCCAATCAAAACGTTGAAAGAGTCATAAAATTGTTTCCCTTCATCAAGGGTGTAATGTTGCAAACCCAGGAATGGCCATGCAAACCCAGCTCAACCTTTCCAGCAATTTAATTGGATGCTATTAGGTGCTGTCTCTGTGGAGCATTTCCCATAAGAAAAGGATTCTGTTCTGTGACCTCCAATGTAGTGAAAACTATTTGGCTCAATTTCATCTTTTCCAGAAGAACAGATCCAAGGAGAAATTATAAAAGAAACGTAATAGCATTTTTATTCCTTTCTGCTGGAGGGGTTTGCAGTGTTACTGCTTTAAAAGTTACTATTTGCAAAAGCCAATTTTCTTCAAGAGGCTGTTGGCACTCAAATCAGCGGCACAATAAACTTGCTGGAGTCAGACTATGTTTTTAATGATGAAAAAAATCACTGCAATTTTATAATGTAGAATGACTTGCTTTGTGATATTATTTATTTTACCACATAATATATGTTAGAATGGAGAGGAAATGGGTGTTATTGGTTTAAGTTCAATGCTTACTTCACAAATTAGTGAACCCAAAAGCAGATACTCTATTATACTTTCAGAATAGGCAGCATCATACTACTAGTACTACTAGTACTACTAAAGTCGCTTCAGTCGTGTCCGACTCTGTGCGACCCCATAGATGGCAGCCCACCAGACTCCCCCGTCCCTGGGATGCTCCAGGCAAGAACACTGGAGTGGCTTGCCGTTTCCTTCTCCAATGCATGAAAGTGAAAAGTGAAAGTGAAGTTGCTCAGTTGTGTCCAACTCTTAGAGACCGCATGGACTGTGGCCCACCAGGCTCCTCCATCCATGGGATTTTCCAGGCAAGAGTGCTGAAGTGGGGTGCCATTGCCTTCTCCAAGGCAGCATCATACAAGTTGAATATTCAGATATCTGGGCCTGACAGCCTGAATTCACACCTCAGTTCTGTCCTTTACAACTGCATAAAATTATGTAGCTTTTCTGAACTTCTTTTCTTTTCTATGAAATAAGAATAATACACATGTATCCATATATAAATATACATTTAACATATTTTATAATATATATATATGTATGTGTATGTGTGAGTGTGTATGTATGTGTATGTGTATGTGTATGTGTATGTGTATGTGTATGTGTAGTAAAGGAAATGGCAACCCACTCCAGTATTCTTGCTTGGGAAATCCCATGGACAGAGGAGACTGGCAGGCTATAATTCATAGGATCACAAAAAAGTTGAATATTACTTAGTGGCTAAACAACAACAGCAATATGTGTGTATATGTGTGCAATATATCTATTCCAATCATACATTCAGGAACTGGTAAATATCTACTACATGGGTCTGCAGAACCACTGGAACCACTGGACTTTAGCTGTTATTGGACCCTGATGAACGGAAATAATCAGTTTGTCCCCATCCTCCAAGTAAACCTGTTCTAACAGGGAAGCCATAATGACACTTGAGGTCATTACAGTCTCAGGTATTCAGGCATGGATGTCAACTTCAACCCTGTATGCCGTAATCCTGCTCTGAATATCTAAACATTTTCCTTTCTTCAGTGTACTATCACTAAATACTCCCCTCCGTGGCTGCCACAATTGCTCATCAACTTGTTTATGAACTAGTTCTTTACCTTTACCAGCAATAACTGCTGATTAAGGTTTGTTGAAAATGTGCTTCATCTTTTATTCTGCCTCAACTTTAGAATCGTGTCTACCTCTACTTACTTCTTACTTTATTTCCTTTCTTTTTTATTTGTGTTATTGTTTTAACTTATTTATTTTAATTGGAGGCTGATTACTTTACAATATTGTATGGGTTTTGCCATACATCAACATGAATCCGCCACAGGTATACACGTGTTCCAAATCCTGAACCCCCCCTCCCACCTCCCTCCCTCTGGTTTCTCTCTCCTAAAATCTCTCCCTCATGTTGCTCCCAAACATGGTTTAAGTTTCACCATCTTGACTTTCTCAGTGACACAGTAATTCTCCTCTGTTCATGATTCTAGTCCAACTAAACATTTCCAGAAAGAGTGTATCACATAGCAACAGAGCTAAAATGCCCAATTTTTCCTCTTCAAATTCTAAAACCCCCCTTTTTGCTGAGTTTGTAATTAATAGTATTCCTCTGTGATGACAAAAAATGTTTTACTTCTTAATTTTCCAAGCCAATTACGAACCTATGTTTACACTTGATTTTATAAAAATATGGTCACCTATGTTTTCCTTTTCTCATTAGCATCCTCTAAATAAGCTTTTTTTAAAAATTTAAATTTCTTTATTTTAATTGGAGGCTGATTACTTTACATTATTGTATTGGTTTTGCCATACATCAACATGAATCCGCCACAGGTATACACGTGTTCCAAATCCTGAAACCCCCCTCCCACCTCCCTCCCTCTGGTTTCTCTCTCCTAAAATCTCTCCCTCATGTTGCTCCCAAACATGGTTTAAGTTTCACCATCTTGACTTTCTCAGTGACACAGTAATTCTCCTCTGTTCATGATTCTAGTCCAACTAAACATTTCCAGAAAGAGTGTATCACATAGCAACAGAGCTAAAATGCCCAATTTTTCCTCTTCAAACTCTAAAACCCCCCTTTTTGCTGAGTTTGTAATTAACAGTATTCCTCTGTGATGACAAAAAATGTTTTACTTCTTAATTTTCCAAGCCAATTACGAACCTATGTTTACATTTGATTTTATAAAAATATGGTCACCTATGTTTTCCTTTTCTCATTAGCATCCTCTAAATAAGCTTTTTTAAAAATTTAAATTTATTTATTTTAATTGGAGGCTGATTACTTTACATTATTGTATTGGTTTTGCCATACATCAACATAAATCTTTATTCCTCTGTGATGACAAAAAATGTTTTACTTCTTAATTTTCCAAGCCAATTACGAACCTATGTTTACACTTGATTTTATAAAAATATGGTCACCTATGTTTTCCTTTTCTCATTAGCATCCTCTAAATAAGCTTTTTTTAAAAATTTAAATTTCTTTATTTTAATTGGAGGCTGATTACTTTACATTATTGTATTGGTTTTGCCATACATCAACATGAATCCGCCACGAGTGTACAATAAGCTTTTAGATTACCACCATCATCCACTTTTCTTTTTTGCTCTGGTTGCCAAAACAGAAACCGACTAAAAATTCAGAATACTGTGAGGAATCAGAATAATATGTGACATTTACTTCTAACTGAATACTCATTCTGTTCAAGTATTTTAAGCCCTAGACTGCTCCACTGGGGAAAGTTTCATATCCTCGTGATTTTCTAAACCTTTGTAGAGGACAAAATAGTCACACAACTTATAGATCTAGCATTCTAATATCTTCCTTTTATTTTGAATGCTTTATCATAATGAAATGTCTCTCTCTGAACCTAGTTATGAGTTAGGGTGGGGATCTATCTTGGTAAGTGTCATCCTGTAAGATCATGTTCTGACATTGCTTTCTTTCTGGAGCTTTTAACTGAGAACTTATAAGTCTTTGCCATCTATCTGTGCAAGACTTCAGAATATTGTGTTTTCCTCTTCATTTTAATTTTTTACCTCAGCTCCATAACATTTCACCCCACACAACTTTAAAATTTAGTTATCTATTCCTCAGTATTATTATTAATTTTGACCAGGACTTTTCTTATGTTTCCCTGGCTCTGCATAGCCCCAAGGGCATCTCAGGTGGCACTAGTGGTAAGGAACCCACCTGCCAATGCAGGAGATATGAGATGTGGGTTTGATCCCTGGGTTAGGAGGATCATCTGGAAGTGGGTATGGCGATCCAATCCAGTATTATTGCCTGGAGAATTCCATGGAGAGAGTAGACTGGTAGGCTACAATCCATAGGGTCAATCCAAAGAGTCAGACAAGACAGAAGCAACTTAGCACACACACATGCAAATATAGCCCCAAAGAAATGTGGACAGGTGAAAAGGAGCTCAAAATCCCCAATGTCAATTTGTCACTTTCCTTAAGGCTGCCTTATCCAGCCTCTCTGGCTTTCACATTCCTTTTCCCAAGTGAGTGCTAGACCTTTTGCTCCTAAGCATGCCAGACAATGGACCATTTTACCTGCCTTTTTGGATTCAGAAAATGTCTAGCACAGAAAACTAACTGTACATCCAAGACCTCCAAGACTCCAATTTTGTCATTTTACCCACTCATGACACCATTGAAACTTTTGGTTATTTTGTTTGTATCTCAGCAGGAACCCTTGGCCTGGCCCATGTTCAAATCTGCCACCTATGCTCAGCACCAGCAAATGATTTCAAAGAAAAAGAATGGCTGCCAATTGTCAGCTCTTATGTGAACAGTTCTCCCTTCTTTGGAGTTTTCCTTCATTTTAGTCCTCATTGCTTCCATAGCTCTTCAGTGCTTTAAAAATACAGTGTTTGGAACTTATTCAGATTTCTTTAGCTGTTATCAGAAGGAGCAGTGGCCTGCCAAGACCAACTACACCTAACTCAAAAGCAAGAGTTTTATTTTGTTTTAATGTTCAATTTGTTCCTCTTGGCCTCTAGTTTTCTGCTCTACAAATTGACATTTCTGTCTGATCCTACTTAATACCATCTCTAATACCTCTGAAGAAAATATTTTCTTTCTCAGAAGGATTACCTTAAGTTTTCCTGTTTCAAATATAGAATTGGTCACTCTTGATTCCTAAAAATCCTGGTTATTTTAGTAACAAATAGCATCAGAGCATTGGTGGTCAAAAACTTGGGTCTGAGGTTATATTTCAGATTGTTTCATGTGCGAGCTAAAATGCTCCTGGAAACCCAGTAGTTACTTTCAAAAAGTCCCTTTAAAAAAGTGAACAAATTAATGTATTTTCCAGCTTGATTACAAATATTACTATAGTAACTTTACTGATCTATGTTCCCCCTCCTAATACAACTTGATATAATATCATTGTGATATGATAATATACTATGTAATATATATTTAAACCTCCATTTTTCTTCCTTAAGTTTCCAGAGATTGGGCATAGAGTAAAAAGAAGATAGTATAAAACCATTGTCAGAATCACGTTAATGAAAAAAATACTTCCAGCCTTTCTCTAAAAACAAATAATACAGACTAATAAATTCATGAGCCTTGGAGGCATATATTTTGTCACAAATAATTAAGGACAAGGAAAAGTATAACATGGATTAAAATAACATTTTTGTTTTGCTTTTTCTTTTCCTAAAATTCACCTTTTCTCTGAGACATTAACATCATTAATCATAAGTTTTTAATAATTGTTTTTATCTGAAAGGGTAATAGGCATTCCTATTGTCTCAAGTGAGTCAGATAGTTATAGCCTAGACTAGGTAACTAGATTAAGCTTCCCAAATGTCAAGTAGAAGAACTATCAAGAGCCATCTTCCTAGGTTTTTACATTTCAAGAGAATGAAGTACAGACCTGAGAGACAGCTCTCGGTCGTAAAAGCCAGAGACAGCAGGCATTTATCTGGTCCTCTGTAAAATGTATTTATATTCAAGAAAGTCAGTGTGTGAGAATACAGGATCCTTTCCATAAAAAGAGCAAAGTGTTTTCCTTCTTCTAGGAAATATATGCATGCATATGTATATACATATGTGTATATGTATATGTTTATATGTGTGCTGTGCTGTGCTCAGTCATTTCTGACTTTGTGACCCCATGGACTGTAACCTGCTAGGCTCCTCTGTCCATGAGGATTTTCAGGCAAGAATACTGGAGAGGGTTGTCATGCCCTCCTCCAGAAGATCTTCCCAACCCAGTGATCAAACCCAGGTCTCCTGTATTGTAGGTGGATTCTTTACCATCTGAGTGACCAGGGAAACACAAGAATACTGGAGTGGTTAGCCTGTCTCTTCTCCAGGGGAACTTCCCGACCCAGGAATTGATCCGGGGTCTCTTGCATTGCATGTGGATTCTTT
>SJYR01000529.1:277644-288122 GCA_006410655.1 Kobus ellipsiprymnus | reverse complement strand
GGTGGAAAGACACAATGCTACTATGCTTTACTTTCTTCCCAGTTCATATGCTACCAAAATTCTAGCCAGAAGTCAACTCAAACTATTACAATGTTTGTAGCTCTGAAGCAAAATAATTGTATAATAATTGCTTAAGCATTTTATGAAACTTCATCTTATTTTCTAAATTAAAAATGTCACCTTCTTCTAAAGAAAATTATATTTGAAGTAGGAAAGTCAGGTGGCATTACATTAGTTGGCCTAGAGGCCATTTCAATTTATTACATACAGTAACACTAGAAATAAAGACCCGTATGTTTAGCGATTTCTCAGGCATGGATAGGTAAAACACTTATCTTTGTAGTCTAGTATTACATATACATTTATATACCTGTAGGGAAAGAGAAATTATCCAAGATGGCAGTGGTCAGGCTCACTCTCCCTATGCCCCTTGCCCCATGCCCTCTCACGCTCACCCCATGTTTTATAAATAATGATTATGTATGAAACTCCAATACTTTGGCCACCTGATACAAAGAGCTGACTCACTGGAAAAGACCCTGATGTTGGAGAAGATTAAGGGCAGGAGGAGAAAGGGACGACAGAGGATGAGATGGTTGGGTGGCATCACCGACTCTACCCCATGTTTTATAAATAATGATTATGTATGAAACTCCAATACTTTGGCCACCTGATACAAAGAGCTGACTCACTGGAAAAGACCCTGATGTTGGAGAAGATTAAGGGCAGGAGGAGAAAGGGACGACAGAGGATGAGATGGTTGGGTGGCATCACCGACTCGATGGACATGGGTTTGGGTGGACTCCGGGAGTTCGTGATGGAAAAGGAGGCCTGACGTGCTGCTGTTCACAGGGTTGCAAAGAGTTGGACACTACTGAGCGACTGAAGTGAACAGCTGAGATCACTTTTAGCACTGTGCATGCCTGTCATGAGGTAGTCCCTTGGCCATGGTCTACTTTTGTTCTGTAAGTAGGCATGTATAAGCTCCACCTGAAAAAGCCCTTGTAGCTTTGTTAGGGCTACATCATGGCTGCAGCAAGGCTGCGTTATGGCTGCGTCATGGCTCATTCGCTGAGTCAACCACAAGAGGAGAGAACACAGCATACCTGCTGCTGCTACAGCTCCCGTGCCAGTCCAGTGCGAATAAACATGTCTGCAGTTGCTATGGTTCTTATAGTTTTCATCCAGCTTCCCTGCTTTTGCCTTGTCTACCCTGGGTTCTGCAAACAGTGTGAGAAGCGGGACAATAGCTATATAATAAAATCAGAGGTTTCTTTTTGTATACTTCATAGAATTTTTACTATCAGTTGAAGGAGATCAGCATATTCCACCCCAAAATATTCTGCTTTGGTATTAATATATTGATTACTTGAGTTGAAGCTACCTGAAAAAATAGCAAATACAGAGAGAAACTTTCTCTGAGCTTCCCTTATCTACCTAAAGAAGGATCCTCGAAAAGAACATCAGTTGTCATAAATTCCCTTCCAGGGATTGACTCTTCTAACAGAGGAGATTAGAAGTCAGCAGGCAAACTTTATCAAAAACTATCAAACTCCCATTTCTTCCAAGAATCCATTCATCTCTGGAAGTTACTTATACTTCCCTAAAGTTCTCTACATCCCTCTTCTCTTTTCCTATGAAAATGGTGTATATGCGCTCAAGTCTCATTGCCTTTGGTTTTCATTTTTTCCTCTTACATTAAAAACTTAATAAATTTATCTACCTTTTATCTGCCTGTTGCCAGTTTATTTTATAGACCCTTACTATGGAACCTAGAAGGGTAGAATGAAAGTATTTTTATCCTCTAGTTTTATTTTCATGCACAAAAATGTCTAATCACTTCTCCATGGTACATGAGATAAAGCTTTTAGGCTCTCCTTAAATTGGTTTTAATCTCATTTTCTACCATTCTAACCCTTATTTTCAACAAAGAAATTCTCAGATCCACTTTGATTTTGATACCCTTTGTCACCTAAATGTACCACAGGAATTGCTATATCCATATTTTCCAAATTTATCTAATCAATCACAGCTTTCTCCATTCTTTCAACATTAATCTCCTTGTCTTAGAAACAAATTAAAGTGAAAGTTGAATTTTTCAAGTCCAATACCCTCTTCCCATCTGTCTTGAGGCTGAACCTCTATTTTCCTCAGGGAATCAAATATTCTCTACTCTCACTACTGTCCCATCCTGCAGTTAACACCAGATTCTGTCCTTTCCAATCAATAGGTCCTACCCTTTGGACCACACTTCAATAATGGTCATATTATTTAAGTCAGTCAGAGACAGACAGACCTGAGATTTTAGCTGGGATAACCTGGGGAAAGTGTGGGTACTAGTTATTTATTATTTGTTGATTTTTTACTGTGCCTGAGAGTTCTGTGGACTTATGCCTTAAGCTGCAAGGGATGAAACACAGAAAGACTCAGGTTGGAACAAGTTTGAAAAGGTATACAGAGAACAGAGCCAGAGAGAGAAAAGAAAAGGGAAGATTGTGTTTTGACTCTTAAAGACACAGTGAGAGCCCTAGAAAGTAGCCTTGCTTAAAGCAATTTCTTTTCTTAAATATTTCCCAATTCATTTCCAATCAGGAGAATTATTATAGTCCACATCCTTTCNACTCTTAAAGACACAGTGAGAGCCCTAGAAAGTAGCCTTGCTTAAAGCAATTTCTTTTCTTAAATATTTCCCAATTCATTTCCAATCAGGAGAATTATTATAGTCCACATCCTTTCGCCTAAATCAAATGTTTAAGAGAAAGAATTTCTGAGTGATATACACACCTTTCAAATTTATAACACATTAAGTACAATATATATCTTATCTTTCAGTTCAGTTCAGTCGCTCAGTTGTGTCCAACTCTTTGCGACCCCATGAATCGCAACACGCCAGGCCTCCCTGTTCATCATCATCTCCCGGAGTTCACTCAGACTCACGTCCACCGAGTCTGTGATGCCATCCAGCCATCTCATCCTCTGTCGTCCCCTTCCTCTCCTGCCCCCAATCCCTCCCAGCATCAGAGTCTTTTCCAATGAGTCAACTCTTCGCATGAGGTGGCCAAAGTACTGGAGTTTCAACTTTAGCATCATTCCTTCCAAAGAAATCCCAGGGCTGATCTCCTTCAGAATGGACTGGTTGGATCTCCTTGCAGTCCAAGGGACTCTCAAGAGTCTTCTCCAACACCACAGTTCAAAAGCATCAATTCTTTGGCGCTTAGCCTTCTTCACAGTCCAACTCTCTCACATCCATGCATGACCACAGGAAAAACCATAGCCTTGACTAGACGGACCTTAGTCGGCAAAGAAATGTCTCTGCTTTTGAATATACGATCTAGTTTGGTCATAACTTTTCTTCCAAGGAGTAAGCATCTTTTAATTTCATGGCTGCAATCTTATCTTTAGAAAGTTGCAATTTTGTTTTTAGAGACTGATTTAAAACATATCTATATCATCTATATAGATTATCTATATAATCTTATTATATATCTATATAATAATCCATTATCATCATTACCTCTAACATAGTTTGGGCTTAGGCCAAACAACAGAGAGGAAATAGAGCCCAGTCCATCAACAGAAAATTGGATTAAAGATTTACTAAGCATCCCCCTCGCCTCATCAGAACAAAACTCAGACTCCCCCACAGTCAGCCACTCCGATTAGGAAGCTTCCACAAGCCTCTTATCCTTATCCATCAGAGGGCCAGAATGAAAACCACAACCACGGAAAAGTAACTAAACTGATAATATGTATCACAGACTTTTCTAACCAATTAAACTATGAACTATGTCATGTAGGGCTACCCAAGTTGGACAGGTCTTGGTGGAGGGTTCTGACAAAACATGGTCCACTAGAGAAGGGAATGGCCAGCCACTTCAGTATTCTTGCCTTGAGAACCCCATGAACAGTATGAAAAGGCAAAAATATATAACACTGAAAGATGAATTCCCGAGGTCAGCAGATGCCCAATATGCTACTGGAGAAGAGTGGAGAAATAAATCCAGAAAGAACAAAGCAAAACAATGCCCAGTTGGGGGTGTGACTGGTGATGGGAGTAAGATTCAACACTAAAGAACAATATTGCATAGGAACCTGGAATGTTAGGTCCAAGAATCAAGGTAAATTCAGTTCAGTTCAGTTCAGTCACTCAGTCATGTCCAACTCTTCATGACCCAATGAACCGCAGCATGTCAGGCTTCCCTGTCCATCACCAACTCCCAGAGTCCACCCTAACCCATGTCCATCGAGTCAGTGATGCCATCCAACCATCTCATCCTCTGTTGTTCCCTTCTCCTCCTGCTCTCAATCTTTCCCAGAATCAGAGTCTTTTCCAATGAGTCAACTCTTCGCATCATGTGGCCAAGTATTGGAGTTTCAGCTTCAACATCAGTACTTCCAATGAACCCCAGGAGTTCCAATGAACTGCAAGGAGTTGCAGTCCAAGGGACTCTGAAGAGTCTTCTCCAACACCACAGTTCAAAAGCATCAATTCTTCAGCACTCAGCTTTCTTCACTGTCCAAATCTCACTCACATCCATAAATAACCACTGGAAAAACCACAGTCTTGACTAGATGGACTGTCAGAAAGCATTTAACAGGAGGCTTCCTGTGTGCTGTTTGGATCTGTCATGAATCCTCTGTTCCTTTTAATTTCTGAATATTCAGGAATTAAGAGGTGTGGCAAACTGTTCCCGGGACTCAGGAATGCATGGATTTCCTTCGTTAGTTTTTCCATAGTGTGATAAGTAACTATTTACGACCCTCTTCCTTTTTATGAACCATACGGTAAAAGTGATTATTTACAACCCTCTGTCTTTGATATGGATTGCCTTGATAATTTGTAAGTCTGGACTTTTGATCTTTATCTTTGCTGAATAAAGCTACCTTGTAAGACAGTATATATACCCACACTATGTTGAATAAAACACCCTTGTTCCATCAGAGCTTGGGTCCGCATGTCTTTCTTTCTTTTTCTCTCCCTTTGAGTCAGTGATGCCATCCAACCATCTCATCCTCTGTTGTTCCCTTCTCCTCCTGCTCTCAATCTTTCCCAGAATCAGAGTCTTTTCCAATGAGTCAACTCTTCGCATCATGTGGCCAAGTATTGGAGTTTCAGCTTCAACATCAGTACTTCCAATGAACCCCAGGAGTTCCAATGAACTGCAAGGAGTTGCAGTCCAAGGGACTCTGAAGAGTCTTCTCCAACACCACAGTTCAAAAGCATCAATTCTTCAGCACTCAGCTTTCTTCACAGTCCAAATCTCACTCACATCCATAAATAACCACTGGAAAAACCACAGTCTTGACTAGATGGACTGTCAGAAAGCATTTAACAGGAGGCTTCCTGTGTGCTGTTTGGATCTGTCATGAATCCTCTGTTCCTTTTAATTTCTGAATATTCAGGAATTAAGAGGTGTGGCAAACTGTTCCCGGGACTCAGGAATGCATGGATTTCCTTCGTTAGTTTTTCCATAGTGTGATAAGTAACTATTTACGACCCTCTTCCTTTTTATGAACCATACGGTAAAAGTGATTATTTACAACCCTCTGTCTTTGATATGGATTGCCTTGATAATTTGTAAGTCTGGACTTTTGATCTTTATCTTTGCTGAATAAAGCTACCTTGTAAGACAGTATATATACCCACACTATGTTGAATAAAACACCCTTGTTCCATCAGAGCTTGGGTCCGCATGTCTTTCTTTCTTTTTCTCTCCCTTTCTTTCTCTCTCTCAGGCTAATTCTTTGGAGCACAGTCAGCTCCTAGTCTTGTTTTTGCTCACTCTATAGAGCTTTTCCATCTTTGGCTGCAAAGAATATATAATCAATCTGATTTCAGCGTCGACCATCTGGTGAAATCCATGTGTAGAATCTTCTCTTATGTTGTTGGAAGAGGGTGTTTGCTATGACCAGTTCATTCTCTTTGCAGAACTCTATTAATCTTTGCCCTGCTTCATTCTGTACTCCAAGGCCAAATTTGCCTGTTACTCCAGGTGTTTCTTGACTTCCTACTTTTGCATTCCGGTCCCTATAATGAAAAGGACATCTTTTTGGGGTGTTATATCTAGAAGGTCTTGTAGGTCTTCATAGAACCATTCAACATCAGCTTTTTCAGAGTTTCTGGTTGGGACATAGACTTGGATTATCGTGATATTGAATTGTTTGCCTTGGAGACGAACAAAGATCATTCTGTTGTTTTTGAGATTGCATCCAAGTACTGCATTTCAGACTGGAAATTGTCAAACAAGATGATAAGAGTAGACATAGGTGTTTTAAGAATCAGTGAAATAAAATTGATTGGAATGGGCATCTTTAATTCAGATGACCATTATATCTGCATCCCATATAGCTCAGTGGTAAAAGAATTTGCCTTCCAATGCAGGAGACATGAGTTTGATCCCTGGGTCAGGAAGATACCATGGAGTAGGAAATGGAAACATGCTCCAATATTTTTGCCTGGGAAATTCCATGGACTGAAGATCCTGGAGGGCTACAGTCCATGGTGTCACAAAAAGTCAGAAAAGACTGAGCATGCACACACATGAACATTAAATATACTACTGTGGGAGAAAATCCCTTAGAAGAAATGGAGTAGTCCTCATATCAACAAGAGTCCAAAATACAGTACTTGGGTGCAGTCTCAAAAATGATAGAATGATCTCTGTCATTTCCAAGGGAAACTGTTCAGCATCACATTGATCAAAGTTATGCTCCAACCACTAACGCTGAAGAAGCTGAAGTTGAACAGTTCTATGAGGACCTACAAGACCTTCTAGAACTAACACCCAAAAATGATGTTCTTTTCATCATAGGGGACTGAAATGCAAAAGTAGGAAATCAAGAGATACCTGGAGTAACAGGCAAGTTTGGCCTTGGAGTACATAATGAAGCATGGAAAGGCTAACAGAGTTTTGCCAAGAGAATGCACTGGTTATAGCAAATACCTTCTTCCAACAATGCAAGAGACAACTGTACACATAAACATCACCAGATGGTGAATACTGATATGAGATTGATTATATTCTTTGCAGCTGAAAATGCACAAGCTCTGTATAGTCAGCCAAAAGAAGACTGGGAGCTGACTGTGGCTCAGATCATGAACTTCATACTGAAAAATTCAGACTTAAATTGAAAAAAGTTAGGGAAAACCATTAGGCCATTCAGGTATGATCTAAATCAAATCCCTTATGATTATACACTGTAAGTGACAAACAGATTCAAAGGTTTAGATTTGATAGAGTGCTTGAAAAAATATGGATGGAGGTTTGTGACACTGTACAGGAGGCAGTGATCAGGACCATCCCCAAGAAAAAGAAATGTAGAAAGGCAAAATGGTTATCTGAGGAGGCTTTACAAATAGCTAAGAAAAGAAGAAAAGCTAAAGGCAAAGAAGAAAAGCAAAGAATGCAGAGTTCCAAAGAACAGCAAGGAGAGATTTACAAAAAAAAAAAAAAAAAAAGCCTTCCTCAGTGAACATTGTAAAGAAATAGAGGAAAACAATAAAATGGAAAAGACTAGAGATCACTTCAAGAAAATTAGAGATACCAAGGGAATGTTTCATGCACAGATGGGCACAATAAAGGACAGAAATAGTATGTATCTAACAGAATCAGAAGATATTAAGACGAGGTGGCAAGAATACACACAAGAACTATACAAAAATGTTCTTCATGACGATGGTGTGATCACTCACCTAGAGTCTGACATTCTGGAATGTGAAGTCAAGTGGGCCATAGGAAGCATCACTATGAACAAAGCTAGAGCAGGTGATGGATTCCAACTGAGCTATTTCAAATCCTAAAGGATGATGCTGTGAAAGTACTAAACTCAATAGACAGCAAATTTGGAAACTCAGCAGGGGTCACAGGGCTGGAAAAGGTCAGTTTTCATTTCAATCCCAAAGCAAGACAATACCAAAGAATGTTCAAACTACTTCAAATTGCACTCATCTCATACAATAGCAAAGAAATGTTCAAATTTCTCCAAGCCAGGCTCAAACAGTGTGTGAACCAAGAACTTCCAAATGTTCAAGCTGGATTTGGAAAACACAGAGGAACCAGAGATCAAATTGCCAAGATCGGCCTGATCATCAAAAAAGCAAGAGAGTTCTAGAAAAACATTTACTTCTTCTTTATTGACTACACCAAGGACTTTGCCTGTGTTGACTTTGACTGTGTTTGATCAAAATAAACTGTGGAAAATTCTCAAAGAGATGGGAATACCAGACCACTTTCTATGCACCCTGAGAAATTTGTATACACATTAAGCAGCAAGAGTTAGAACCAGACATGGAACAATGGACTGGTTCCAAATTGGGATAGGAGTACTTCAAGGCTGTGTATTGTCACTCTGCTTTATTTAACTTCTATGCAGAGTACATCATGTGTGATGCTGGGCTGGATGAATCACAGGCTAGAATCAATATTGCTGGAAAAAAAATCAACAAACTCAGATATGCAGATGACCACTCTTATGGCAGAAAGTGAAGAGGAACTACAGAGCCTCTTGATAAAAGTGAAAGAGGAGAGTGAAAAAGCTGGCTTAAAACTCAACATTCAAAAAACTAAGATCACGGCATCTAGTCCCATCACTTCATGTCAAATAGATGGGGAAACAGTGGAAACACTGAAAGACTATTTGGTGTGGCTCCAAAATCACTGCAGATGTTGAAATTAAACTGCAGCCATGAAAATAAAAGATGCTTGCTCCTTGGAAGAAAAGCTATAAGAAACCTAGACAGCATATTAAAAACAGATATCACATTGCCGACAAAGTTCTGTCTAGTCAAAGCTATGGTTATTTCAGTAGTCTTGTGTAGATGTGAGAGGTGGACTATAAAGAAACCTGAGCACTAAAGAATTGATGCCTTTGAAATGTGGTGTTTGAGAAAACTCTTGAGAGTCCCTTGGACTGCAAGGAGATCAAAACAGTCCATCCTAAAAAAATTAGACCTGAAGAGTCATTGGAAGGATGGATGCCGAAGCTGAAACTCCAAAACTTTGGCCACCTCATGCAAAGAACTGACTTTTTGATAAAGACCCTGACACTGGACAAGATTGAAGGCAGGAGGAGAAGGGAACGACAGAGGATGAGATGGTTGGATGGCATTACCAACTCAGTGGACATGGGTTTGAACAAGCTTTGGGAGTTGGTAATGCACAGGGAAGCCATGCGTGCTGCAGTCCATGAGGTTGCAAAGAGTTCAACACGATTGAAAGACTGAACTGATATAAAAATCTAATGAAATATTTGTGATGGAAGCAGAAATTATTTTCCTTTTCTCCCATGGTTCAAATGTTCTAATATAAAATTACATTGATGTATTTCAAAACAGTATATCATGTACTAATTTTTGTTATTAAAATTAGCTCAAATTAATTAGAGGATTATTTATTTTCTTCAGGTCACATTACTTATCTATTCTTCTTCAGAGTTATACTAAACACCACAATCAGATCAGTTCAGTTCAATTCAGTCATTCATTCGTGTCCGACTCTTTGTGACCCCATGAATGGCAGCACAGCAGGCCTCCCTGTCCATCATCAACTCCCGGAGTTCATTTAAACTCATGTCCATCGAGTCAGTGATGCCATCCAGCCATCTCATCCTCTGTCATCCCCTTATCCTCCTGTCCTCAATCCCTCCCTGCATCAGAGTCATTTCCAATGAGTCAACTCTTCTCATGACGTGGCGAAAGTATTGGAGTTTCAGCTTTAGCATCAGTCCTTCCAAAGAACACCTAGGACTGATCTCTTTTAGAATGGACAGGTTGGATTTCCTTGCAGGGGACTTGCAAGAGTCTTCTCCAACACCACAATTCAAAAGCATCAATTCTTCAGTGCTCAGCTTTCTTCACACATCCATATATGACTACTGGAAAAACCATAGCCTTGACTAGATGGACATTAGTCAGCAAAGTAATGTCTCTGCTTTTGAATATGCTCTCTAGGTTGGTCATAACTTTCCTTCCAAGGAGTAAGTGTCTTTTAATTTCATGGCTGCAGTCACCATCTTCAGTGTTTTTGGAGCCCTCACAAAAAAAGTCTGACACTGTTTCCACTGTTTCCCCATCTATTTCCCATGGAGTGATGGGACCAGATGCCATGATCTTCGTTTTCTGAATGTTGAGCTTTAAGCCAACTTTTTCACTCTCCTCTTTCACTTTCATCAAGAGGCTTTTTAGTTCCTCCTCACTTTCTGCCATAAGGGTGGTGTCATCTGCATATCTGAGGTTATTGATATTTCTCCCGGCAATCTTGATTCCAGCTTGTGTTTCTTCCAGTCCACCGTTTCTCATGATGTACTCTGCATATAAGTTAAATAAGGAAGGTGACAATATACAGCCTTGACATATTCCTTTTCCTATTTGGAACCAGTCTGTTGTTCCATGTCCAGTTCTCACTGTTGCTTCCTGACCTGCATACAAGATTTCTCAAGAGGCAGGTCAGGTGGTCTGGTATTCCCATGTCTTTCAGAAT
>SJYR01000529.1:192841-203029 GCA_006410655.1 Kobus ellipsiprymnus | reverse complement strand
TGGATTTCTATCTGGTATAATTTATTTTAACTTAAAGAATCTTAGGAGTTCTTATAGCTTAACTCCAGTGAAAATAAATTATTTCTGATATTGTCACTTGAAAAAATGGATTAATTTCTCCTTCATTTTTGAAGATAATTTTATTTTTTTAGCACATAAGTTTCATTTCACTGTTTCCCGGACCCCTTTGTTTCTGATAAGAAATGTTGTTTCATTTTTATTATTGTTACTCTTTTTTAAAGTGTCTTTTGTCTCTAGATGCTTTCAAAATATTTTTTATTTGTCTTCAATTTTCAGCCGTTTGACTGTGATGATACTGTGTTTGACATCTTTGTATTTATCATGCTTGGCTTATTCTGAGCTCCTTGGATCTATAGATTGATATCTTAAATTTTGAAAAATACTTGTTCAGTGTCTCTTCAGATATTTTTCTACTTCATTTTCACTCTTGTTTCCTTCTGATAGTCCAACTACACATACATTAGAATGTTTAATATTGTCTCACATGATATTCATGCTATATTCTATTATTTTCTTTCATTTCCCTCCTTGTATTTTACTTTGGATAATTTTTACTGACCTTTCAATTTCACTACCTTTTCCTTTTCTATACAACTCAGACAATAAACCTATCAAAAGTATTTCTTGTATCCAATAACATCGTTTTTCTTTGTAGTATTTTCATTTGGCTCCTCTTTATAGTTGCCTGGCCTCTGTTGAAATGCCTTAATTTTTAAACATGTTGTACAGTCTTCTCACTAGATATTCTGACTTATTTTTCTTAATTATTTTAAACTTGCTCTTGAATAATTTCATGATATATCCTTGGAGAATCTCTGAGTTTGGGCATATAAATGATTTCTTCTCTTGATGATGAATCACTTTGTGTTACTCTTTGGGTTAAGTGTAGATTTTTTTCTTAAATGTTGACTATTTACTGTGAACGAATAGTATACTTTAAGGCAAGTAATTTTTAGATCAAATAAAAGTATGCTTCTTATTTAGTCAGGTAATTAGTATTGAGTTTTGAATACGATTAGCTTCTGGTTAAGCTGGGTTTTGGTTTTTGAGATTTCACTTAGTGTTGGATGCAAGGATCACAAATATTTTTGGCAGTATTTGTGTCTGCCTGGTGGCTTTTTTCCCATATATCTACCCTGTTCTTAGCCTTCAGTAGAACCTACTAGCCTATCCCTTACAGAGGGGGCTTCTTATCTCTTCTACTCTTCCATCATATATAGATAGCCATTGCCTCATACTCAGATTAATTCCCAGAATACCAGTGGGTTTTCTCACAGAGAGAGTTCTAACAGATCTCCTGACCCAAGCCCAATCTTTCTTGTAAACACTTGTTAAACCTATGGGAAATAGTTTTTGTGGGTAATAATATCTGTTTTTAGGGCAATCCTAGAGATTTAATACCTGTGTTGTCTAGTATAATAGCCATTTACCTCATGTGGATATGTAAACATTAAATTATGCTAAAAATCTGGTTCCATAGCATACTAGGCACATTTCAAGTTCTCAAAATCCATGAATATCTAGTGACCACAATACTGGATAGTGCAAACATAGAATCCATCATCACAAAAAAGTTCTATTGGATAAATCTAAATCACTAAGCTTTTAGATATCTTTGAACAGTTTAGCTGTTTTCTTCTTATCAGAATCTGTTACATTTTTATCCTCCTCCCAGTCACCTGTCAAATATAAAAAAAAAAAACATGAGTATCTTTTCTTTCTTTTCTTTTTTTTTTAAACTGGAACATCATAATTTAGATTTTAGTTTTTTAGGTTTCTTTGTTACTTGTTGAACTCTCTTATAGAGATGTTAACTTATAATTTTGTAAGCTGCTTGTTTTTATTGTTGGA
Source organism: Kobus ellipsiprymnus (assembly GCA_006410655.1). Classification (NCBI taxonomy): domain Eukaryota; kingdom Metazoa; phylum Chordata; class Mammalia; order Artiodactyla; family Bovidae; genus Kobus; species Kobus ellipsiprymnus. Next base: position 201,157 of record SJYR01000529.1, on the reverse strand, counting down.
GTAGGAGCAATGTTCTCTTTAACTTTCTGTATTCTAAGCAAGAGCAAAAATACTTGATAGGATTTTGAGATGTGGGATTGATACAGAAAAAACAACAAATGAACAAAAATACCTCCTTTATTTGGTTGGCATGATTAGGTGTTGGGGAAGTTTGGGTCTTGAGTTCTGGTAGTGCTAATATCAACTACATTAAAAGTCTTTTTTTTCCTCTCTCTCTGAATTGGCAAATATTCAAAAGTTTGAAAACACACTATGTAGTCAAGAAACATAAATTGGCAGAACCGTTGTGAAAGGTACTTTTATAATTTCAATTAAAACTAAGAATATATATCATTCTACCTATCAATTTCCCTTTTAGGAATTTTTGCTAGAGATATACTCCCACATATGCAAATGAAATTTCTATTAGTTTATTTAATGCAATATTGTTTTTAATAGTAACACATTTGAAACAAAACACCAATCAATAAAGGTTTGGAAATGACTTCTAAACGTAAATTGGCAGAACCCTTGTGAAAGGTACTTTTATAATTTCAACTAAAATTAAGAATAAGATATCCTTCTACCTATCAATTTTCCTTTTAGGAATTTATGCTGCAGATATACTCCCACATATGCAAATGAAATTTCTATTAGTTTATTTAATGCAATATTGTTTTTAATAGTAACACATTTGAAACAAAACACCAATCAATAAAGGTTTGGAAATGACTTCCCTGGTGGTACAATTGTTAAGAATCTGTCTGCCAGTGCTGGGGCCACGGGTTCTATCCCTGGTCTGGGAAGATTCCCCATGCCATGGGACAACTAAGCCCATGAACCACAACTACTAAAGACTGTGCACCGAAGAGTCCATGCTCCACAACAAGAGAAGGCATGGAAATGAGAAGCCTGCACACCACAACTAGAGAGTACCCCTGCTCTCTGAAACTAGAGAAAGCCCATGCACAGCAATAAAGACCCAGTGCAGCCATAAATAAATAAATAACAATTTTGAAAAAGAAAATAAATAAAGGATGGGATAAATAAATTTTGGTATACCCAACAATGGAATACCCTGATGCTATATATAAATTGAGGTCATTCTTTGTATTCCAATATAAAATGGTTGCCAAGATACACTGTTAACTGAAAAAATAAAAGGGAACTATTGTGTCTATAGTATGTAAGCATTCATGTAAAAATTAGAAATATATATTTTATGTGCCTGTATATGGGTAAAATATCCCTGCACAATACATAAGGAATGAATAGTGCTTGTATAAGAGACAGTGTAAATAACTGGGAAATAGAAAAACATCTTACTGTGTAGCCCTTTGTCCTTTTAAAATTTTGAACCATAAGGATTGCTATGGACTGAATTAGGTACCCCGAAATGTGTGTGTTAAAACTCTCTCAATGTGATGGCATTTGGTAATGGGGCCTTTTGAGGGTAATTAGGGTTAGATGAAGTCCTAACAGTGGGGCCCTCATGATGAGATTAGTAGCTTTATAAGAAGAAACATGGAGAGAGATTGTCCTCACCAGAGATCAGATTGGTTAACACACTGATCCTGGACTTCCAAATGCCCAACACTTAAAAATAAATGTCTGTTGTTTAAGCCATCCAATCTATGGTATTTTGTTATAGCCTGAGCAAATAAATATGGGGATGTATTATCTATTCAGAAATTAATTACAAAAAATGATGTCATTAACAGATAATGGACTTCATAACAAATTACAAGTAATCGTAACAAAATATACCCAGAAATCTTTAATCTTACTCAGAGCACTGCTGACACAAGAAAAGCAACCATGACACACCTTATCTACTTACAGTTAAGCAGTAATTGCTGACTCCATCTTAATCTTTTAACATTTTCCAAGATTTTGTCACATTTTTTAGTAGTGCTAAAATTTAGATATAGAAGATAGTGATGTGTTGATAAAGTATATATTTGTTTTTATTTGCATAGCACCATGAAAATCTCTTTGTAGTAATAACCACTAACAATAAGCAGTAGACAGCGTTGGATATTAGGCTGTGCCAGATAATTGTAATAGAACCTAGAGAGGACTTCACTAATCTACTCTCTGTCACAGTGCAGTTGGTTCAAATTGATACCATATCTGCCTCATCCATTTCATTTAGAGATATCTTTTCTTTGAATTTGCTGATGATAATTGTTTAAAAGTAGAATTAGTGATAAATAAAGTTAAGGTACAACCAGTCCATTTTAAAGGAAATCAGTTCTGAATATTCATTGAAAGGACTGATGTTGAAGCTGAAACTCCAATACTTTGACGACATGATGCAAAGAGCTGACTCATCTAAAAGAGACCCTTATGCTGGGAAAGATCAAAGGCAGGAGGGAAAGGGGAAGATGGAGGGTGAGATGGTTGGATGGCATCACTGACTCAATGGACCTGAGTTTAAGTAACTCCGGGAGTTGGTGATGGGCAGGGAAGCCTGGCATGCTGCAGTCTGTGGTGTTGCAAATAGTTGGACACAACTGAGTGACTGAACTGAACTGAACTGAAGGTTAAGGTAAGAGAGATAAATATATATAGATTTGATTTTATATATAGTTGATTTTATATATAGTTGATTTTTTTGTAATAGAGCCTATAAAATACTTGAAGATTCACATTATTGCATTAGTGAGGGACCTGAGCAAAATAGGACAGACAGCTCTGCTATTAGTATATCCCAGTAGAATGTTATAAGGAAGAAACTAAAGCAATTTTTATCCTATGAATTTTTTACCCTGTGAATTTTTATCTATGAATTTGCCAAAATACTGGAAAAAACACATCTTGGTATCATGCCAAAAAAATAAGATAAATATTCCTCCATTTTCTAAATCAAACATCCATGACACTTGAAAGTTGGAAGGCAAGAAATACCTGGAGTATGGCTTTGGAGTACAGAATGGAGCAGGTCAAGGGCTAATAGAGTTTTGCCAAGAGAATGCACTGGTCATAGCAAACACCCTCTTCCAACAACACAAGAGAAGACGCATGGACATCACCAGATGGTCAACACTGAAATCAGATTGATTATATTCTTTGCAGCCAAAGATAGAGAAGCCCTATACAACCAGCAAAAACAAGACTGGGAGCTGACTATGGCTTAGATCATGAACTCCTTTTTGCCAAGTTCAGACTTAAATTGAAGAAAGTCGGGAAAAGCACTTTCAGGTATGACCTAAATCAAATCCCTTATGACTGTACAGTGGAAGTGAGAAATAGATTCAAGGGCTTAGATCTGATAGATAGACTGCCTGAAGAACTATAGATGGAGGTTCCTAAGATTGTACATGAGGCAGGGATCAAGACCATCCCCAAGAAAAGGAAATGCAAAAAGGCAAAAAGATCATCTGAGGAGGCCTTATGCTGCTGCTGCTGCTAAGTCGCTTTAGTCATGTCCAAATCTGTGCGACCCCATAGATAGCAGCCCACCAGGCTCCTCCATCCCTGGGATTCTCCAGGCAAGAACACTGGAGTGGGTTGCCATTTCCTTCTCCAATGCATAAAAGTGAAAAGTGAAAGGGAAGTCGCTAAGTCGTGTCTGACTGTTTGCGACCCCATGGACTGCAGGCTACCAGGCTCTCTGCCCATGGGATTTTCCAGGCAAGAGTACTGGAATGGGTTGCCATTGCCTTCTCCAGAGGAGGCCTTATAAATAGCTGTGAAAGAGAATTGAAAGGCAAAGGAGAAAAGGAAAGATATACCCATTTGAATGCAGAGTTCCAAATAATAGCAAGGAGAGATAAGAAAGCCTTCCTCAGTGATCAATCAAAGAAATAGAGGAAAACAATAGAATGGGAAAGACTAGAGGTCTCTTCAAGAAAATTAGAGATACCAAGGGAATATTTCATGAAATAATGAGCACAATAAAGAACAGAACTTGTATGGACCTAACAGAAGCAGAAGATTAAAAAGAGATGACAAGAATACACAGAATAACTATACAAAAAAGATCATCATGACCCAGATAATCATGATGGTGTGATCACTCACCTAGAGCCAAACATCCTAGAATGCAAAGTCAAGTGGGCCTTAGGAAGCATCACTATGAACAAAGCTGGTGGAGGTGATGAAATTCTAGTTGAGCTATTTCAAGTCCTAAAAGATGATTCTGTGAAAGTGCTGCACTCAATATGTGAGCAAATTTGAAAAACTCACCAGTGACCACAGGACTGGAAAAGGTCAGTTTCCATCCCAATCCCAAAGAAAGGCAATGCCAAAGAATGCTCAAACTATTGCACAATTGCATTCATTTCACATGCTAGTAATGCTCAAAATTCTCCAAGCCAGGCTTCAGCAGTACATTAATTGTGAACTTCCAGATGTTCAAGCTGGATTTAGAAAATCAGAGGAACCAGAGACCCAATTGCCAACATCTGCTGTATCATCATAAAAAAAAAAATAACAAGAGAGTTCCAGATAAACATCTACTTCTGCTTTATTGACTATGCCAAAGCCCTTGACTGTGTGGATCACAACAAACTGAAAAATTATTCAAGATACAGGAATACCAGACCACCTGACCTGCCTCTTGAAAAATCTGTATGCAATTCAGGAAGCAGCAGTTAGAAAACGACATGGAACAACAGACTGGTTCCAAATAGGGAAAGAAGTATGTCAAGGCTGTATATTGTCACCCTGCTTATTTAACTTATATGAAGAGTACATCAGGAGAAACACTTGGGATGGATGAAGCACAAGCTGGAATCATGATTGCTGGGAGAAATATCAATAGCCTCAGTTATTCAGATGACACTACCCTTATGGCAGAAAGTGAAGAATGAAAGTGCCTCTTGATGAAAGTGAAAGAGGAGAGTGAAAAAGTTGGCTTTAAACTCAACGTTCAGATAACTAAGATCATGGCATCTAATCCCATCACTTCATGGCAAATAAACAGTGGAAACAGAGACTTTATTTTTTTGGGGGGGGGGTTGTGCTCCAAAATCACTGCAGATGGTGACCCTAGCCATGAAAGAAAAGTTATAACCAAACTAGACAGCATATTATAAAAGAGAGATATTACTTTGTCAACAAAGGTCCATCTAGTCAAAACTATGGTTTTCCCAGTAGTCATGTATGGATGTGAGAGGTGGACTATAAAGAAAGCTGAGCACTGAAGAACTGATGCTTTTGAACTGTGGTGTTGGAGAAGACTCTTGAGAGTCCCTTGGATTGCAAGGAGATCCAACTAGTCCATCTTAAAGGAAATCAGTCCTGAATATTCATTGGAAGGGCTGATGCTGAAGCTGAAACTCCAATACTTTGGCCACCTGATGCAAAGCAAAAGATCCTGATCCTGGGAAAGTTTGAAGGTGACAGGAGAAGGGGAGAACAGAGGATCAGATGGTTGGATGGCATCATTTACTCAATGGGCTTGAGTTTAAGTAAACTCCAAGTGTTGATGATGGACAGGGACACCTGGCATACTGCAATACATGGGGTTGCAAAGAGTCAGACAGGACTGAGTGACTGAACTGACTGAATGAATGATACTTGATATCTTCAGCCATGATTAGATTAATTGGAATGAACAAAGATTAAATCAAGTATGTCATTGGAGACTGTTAAGAACAACTTATGTTTATGACAGCCCTTCCATAATAACATTGGGGGCCTCTAATAATAATAGACAAATTTATAAGCCTCTGAAAAAATGGGGAAAAGCTTAACAGAGTAGGTCACCATTGAGTTGATTTGCAAAAGATAAATGGAAAATTTTCAACAAGATTGGCAATGAAATGGCATAGTGTGAGTGGGAGGGACATTCTAGAAAAAGGAAATTGTATAGATAATGTCAAAATATTTCAAACAAATATTTCCAGGAGGTGTAGGTTTTTCAGTATGGTTGACACATCAGATTTTTGTGGTGGAAACTTCATAACTTTTAGTTTAAGAGAGAAGGCTTAAGATGGAGGCATAGGTTAGATCTTAAAAGGCTTCATATATTATTTTAATGAATTTTGAGTATATCATGCAAGAAGCTGGGAATAATCTGATTCTATCAAACTGGCATTTCAGAAACACCAACAATAACATATTTGATATGTAGATGGTGGTTTGCAGTTAGCATATAGAGGGAAGATGGTAGCAATGGATATAAGTAAGTTAGAATATGAAAATAGTGTGAAAGAAAGGATATGAGACTGAATGAATGTCAGGTATTAAAAGCTAGCAATGAAGGAATAGAAGACTAATTGGACATAAAACATAAGATATCACTTCCAGTGATAAGGGAAATGGAATGCCAAGCTTGCCTTATAAGAAGTCATATTTGAATTATTGCAATGTCAGTAAATTTCAGAAGCGTCATCAAATCTTGAGGAAAAAGCAGTTGTCAAATAAAAATAAAAGCAGTATTTTAAAAATAGATACTAGTCATTTTTATAGCACTTGTAAAGGGATAGCCACAAACTGATTCTGCCAGCAATAGCCCACCAACCATATTCTTAGAAAATGGCTATGAATTTATGCAAGGTTGAAAAAGTCAGGAATTCAGATTTATTTGGGCAGAGTTGTTGATGTATTTTGTTTCCCCTGGGTGAGGACAGGAGCAAGCTTTCACCTGCGTTAAATCAAGTCAGGGATGCTTCAGGAAGAATTTGACATGAATTCCTTGGAGTTTTAAGGGATTCAGGGTTTGTCATCTGACTCATACCTGAAGAATTGCAACTTAAAAAGCTATGGTTTAAGTTAACCCTATTTATGCAGAATGTAGACATAGGGTTGCATGGTGATTGGTGTGCACTTCTAGAGTTTGTGGTGAAAAACATGGAATTTTGTTTTTTTGTGGGTAATATGTGGAGTCCATAGGAAGAGAGGTCGACAAAGGTCTATATAGTCAAACTATATGATTTTTTCAGTAGTCATGTACAGATGTGAGAGTTTGACCATAAACAAGGCTGAGCTCTGAAGAATTGATACTTTTGAACTGTGGTGCTGAAGAAGACTCTTGAGAGTTCCTTGGACAGCAAGGAGATCAAAGCAGTCAATCCTAAAGGAAATCAACCCTGAATATTCATTAGAAGGACTGATGGTGAAGCTAAAGCTCCAATACTTTAGTCACTTAATGTGAAGAAGAGACTCACTAGAAAAGACCCTGATGCTGGGAAAGATTGAAGGCAGGAGGAGAAGGGGGCAGCAGATGATGAGATGGTTGGATGGCATCACTGACTCGATGAACATGAGCTTGAGCAAGCTCTGTAAGTTGGTGATAGACAGGGAAGCCTGGAGTGCTGCAATCCATGGCGTTGCAGAGTCAGACAAGACTTGGCAACTGGACAACAACAACAACAACAAGGAAGAGAGGCAGGCTGAGTCCTATTGGGTAGGGACTCTGTCCAAGAGAATGATTGGAGAATTAGGTGATCCAAGAAAAAGTGTAAACCACTAGACAGCAGAAAGATTTTTTTGTGCTCAGTCACTCAGTTGTGTCCAACTCTTTGCAATGACATGGACTGAAGCCCACCAGGCTCCTCTGTCCATTGGATTCTCCAGACAAGGACACTGGAGTGGGCGGCCATTTTCTTCTCCAGCATCTAGGAGTTAGCAGTGAGCAAAATAAACAAAAACCACAAAATGACCCTGTTCTCACTAGAATTTGAAAGTAAATGAAAAAGCAATTGGAACTGCCTAATTTATCTGTATTAAAACAAGTTATAAATGTAAAATTGAAACAGAAAAATAAAAGAATGAAGTTGCTATCTGCTTGCATCTGATGAACCATAGCTGCTGCTGCTTCTTTTTTTAAAATTATTGCAGTATAGTTGCTTTACAATGCAACATAGCTTCTTAAGTTTACTTGAAGATTTCTGACTCATATATATGGTAGAAATAGATAAGGAATGCAAAATGGCTGCCATTCACAAGATGGAGGACACTAAAGCAAGAAGTGAGTGGTTGTGTGTGTGTGTGAGAGAGAGAGTGTACGTGTGTGTGTGTGTGTGTATAGCTGATGAGTTCAGTTTTGTCCATCTTGAATTTGAGAAGACTGTGGACCATTTAGGTGAAGATTTCCAGTAGATAGTTGTACAAGTATGGTGCTTCAGAGAGAGATTTAGCTACATTATTGATATGTCAATTTTGTCATTATTGTATAGACAGTAATTGAAACATTAGGAACATTTACCCACATCAAGTGTTAGAGGTGATAAACTATGGAAAAACTCTTAGACATGTCAATATCCATTAGGCTGACAAGAATAATAATTCCAGAAAGAGACTAAGAAAGAATGACCAGGGGAACAGAAGAAAAAAGTAATTTCTCAGTAGTTAGACTAAAAAGGAGGTCAAAGAGAAGGAAATGAA
>SJYR01000529.1:111487-126560 GCA_006410655.1 Kobus ellipsiprymnus | reverse complement strand
TTGAGTAAAATAAATATACTGTATAATTTATATCTGATTTGGATTTTCACACACCCTCAGTGGCTGTTAATTTGGTAGGGTTTGGTTTGACCTTATCCAGGCTCATAAATATTTCCTTCTGTTTTTCAGATACCATCATAAATTTCATTCTACCACTAGTGGAGCATATTATGTTGAAAATTGATAGTAGAATTTAGGCTAATACAATTCCTGTTTCTTACTATATAACTGGCAAGGAAGCTCTAGGAATCTATCATATATTACATGACTTAAGATTATCAAAGGAAGGCATCTTTCATTCTGTTGGATTTGAATAACTGTAAAATCTTCAAAGGGCAGAAAGATTTTGACACTTTATTCTATTTGAGTTCATTCTTGTTCTTCCTTCCACAGAAAAATCACCCTTGGTCTCAAAGTCTAATTTTAATGATGAAAGAACCACGGGGGAGTAAGGCATTATCAAGAGAGAAAAATTCATTGGATAATATTTTCAAATATTAGAATAGGTGGCTATCTGCCCAGGAAAGACCTATGGAGGGAAGCTACAAAATATGATGATTCCTTCTAATGTAAATAAATTCTGTTTCCCATATACATGAAAGTATGCTTAAGGAAAGGTTTTTGAATTGTAATAGTTTATGAAAACGTCCATTGTAAGAACAAAACAGTCCTAGTTAGAGTTGGATTCAAATCACAACTCTGCCATCTAGATTGTTTAAGTTACTTATTCTCTCTGGGCTTTAGATTCTTTGCCCATTACCTGTTTATAGTGATAATACCTATGTCATAAAGCTATGGTAGAAAAGTAGATGTTGTAATAAAAGAAAAGAGCACACAGTGACTGGTACGTGGTGCTAAATAAGTGGTAGCTATTATTATACAGAAGGAAGAAATCACTCCTATTTTCTTCCAAAACTGTCAGTGACATCGAGATTCTGTATAATGAGGAAGGGCAGATTTAAACAAAGTTCCCACAGTCTTAAACAGGTGAAAGTTTTAAAGCATTTCCCAGAATAATTTCAAAATAAAACTATATATTGGACTTCATTTAACTGGAAAAGCAGTACAGTCCTTGTTCTATAGTTAACTAATATAGTAGGAATTAAATGATTAAAAAATGGTTCATTGGGACAGGAATAATTTCATCCAGGTCACTTCAAAATGTCTATTAATCAATGAGAACCAATTAAGAGAATCTTTAAATTAAGGATCTGTTACTACAATTTCATCTCTTCCCACATGCCCTTTTAGAAAAGCCAAGCTCTTTCCTGGCTTTAAAAACTTTCAGAATGCAGTTTCTTTTAACTCAGCTCTTCATTTATCTATCTATCTATCTATCTATCTATATGTGTATGTGTGTGTATTTATAACACAATGATATTTATTGTGTTTATTGTACATCAGGTATTATAACTGATTGAGATATGCTTGAACAAAGTTGTTGGAGTAGTGAATACCTGGATTTTTCAAGGAACAAATAGGAGGTCAGTGTGGCTGAAACAGAGTGAAAAGGGGGGACGATGAGTAGGAAATGTAGTCAGAGAAAAAAGTAATGGAGTTAGGGAAGCACTCTGACATGTAGGTTCTCATTAGGTCATTATAAGAATCCTGGTTTTCACTCTGCATCAACAGGGGAGTCATTGAACGATTTGGGGTAGAAAAGTTTTATAATACATACTGCTGCTGCTGCTGCTAAGTCGCTTCAGTCATGTCCGACTCTGTGCGACCCCATAGATGGCAGCCCACCAGGCTCCCGTCCCTGGGATTCTCCAGGCAAGAACACTGGAGTGGGTTGCCATTTCCTTCTCCAATGCATAAAAGTGAAAAGTGAAAGTGAAGTCGCTCAGTTATGTCCAACTCTTTGCGACCCCATGGACTACAGCCCACCAGGCTCCTCCGCCCATGGGATTTTCCAGGCAAGAGTACTGGAGTGGGGTGCCATTGCCTTCTCCATAATACATACTAGGTATTTTAAAAGTCTCAGTCTGATTTCTCTGTAAAGAATGGACTACATGGGGATATATTCGGGGATGACATCAGCATTATTGGTCTGAGAAATCTAAAGGATGAAGTCATCATCGACTCATAATAAGACAGTAGTCGGAATAGGTTTTGGCTGAAGAAAGATAATCAATTCAGCTTTGGACATGAGTTTGAAATGCTTCTTAGACATCCAAGAGGAAATGTCAGTTTGGCAGTTAGAGAAATGTTTATGAAGTTCAGAAAAGATATTTAGGCTGAAGATTTGTTATGAATTTGGGGGTCACAAACATTTAGATAGCATTTAAATCATGGAAACTGATAAGATCACAAAGGAATTAAGTGTAGATAGCAAGGAAAAGAAGACCAAGAAATTACCCTTTTGGTACTTCATGTTGACAACCTGACTAAAAGCGAGCAATGAGTAAGATAGGAAGAAAACCAAGAAGGTGTAGAGTCCTGAAAGAGAAGTGCAGAATTTGTATCAAGTCACTGGGAAATGAATAACAGAGTCCAATGATGGTGATAGGTCAAGTAACATAAGGAACCAAAAGTGAATGTTGGTGGTTATTGATGATCTTGACAAAATAGTTGTTGTATATGGAGAGGGGAACATTTTATTGAAGTAAGCTTGGAAAAAAAAATAGAGACAATGGATATAAGCAATCATTTTTGAGATTTTTCTATAAATGGAAACAGAACTGGAGCAGAAGCTGGTGAAAAAATAGGATAAAGAGAAGTATTTGTTGTAGTATGTGAGAAATTGTACATTTGTATACTCTTTGGAAAAGAAAGGAGACAGTTGATATTAAAAAAAAAAAAAGAATGGAGGAATGGCTGAAACCATATATTAAGGAATGAGAAGAAATAGGAGTTGTTTCATATAAAAAAAAACAAACTGGTTTTAGGTAGGAGAAAGGAAAATTCATCTCTCAACATAGATTAGAGGAAAAATACTTGGGTACATCAGACCTAATGGAGGGGGCCAGAGTTTGATGCCTGACTGGGGAACTAGAATTATACCTGCTGCAACTAAGACCCAGTGCAGCCAAAAAAAAAAAAAAAAAAATGTGGGAAAGGAATAAGATCAGTGGATCAGAGGTCCTGGTAGTATATTAGAGGGACAAAGCTGGAAAGGTAGTTCCAGAGGTTAAGACTCTGCACTTCCGCTGCAGGGCACAAGGGTTTGATCCCTGGTCCAAAAAGTTCTACATGTCTTGCAATGTAGCCAAAAAAAAAAAAAAAAAAATGTGGGAAAGGAATAAGATCAGTGGATCAGAGGTCCTGGTAGTATATTAGAGGGACAAAGCTGGAAAGGTAGTGGGTGGTTGTTAGAGAGAATCAAGTATTAAACTGAGACCATAGAAGGTTTGCAGTTATTTGTCATGGGGATATCTACAACAGAACTGCCCATTAGAAATATGAGTCAGATACATAATTGTCAAATTTCTATTACCTGCATTTAAATAAATATTTATTTAGTGCAAATATCCCAGTATTATTATTTAAATATTAATATAAAAATATTGAGATGTTTTACATTCTTATACTAAATTTTTGAAATCCAGTGTGCTTTTTATACTTTGAATACATCTCAATTCGAACTAGCCACTTTTTCAGTGCTGCACACATGTGTCTAGTGACCAACATATGCAACAGCACAGGTCACAGGTATGATTATAGAGGAGGGTATTGTGGTAGGTTGGTGGGTAACATTGTTGGAGAAAAGGAAGTTAAAAGCTAAGGGTCTGAAAGAATTCTCTACCTGCATATTTAAGTTGCCCAATTAAGGTAGGAGTAGTGCTAGAGAGCATATCAGGGAATCATCATCTAAAATGAACAAGAGACTGGATGACAGAAGCGAAAAGATGCTGTAGGCAACACAATAGTATAACATCAAATTCAAAGCTGGGATAACAGAGCTAAACAATAGAATGATCTCTTAGGAACCAGAGACATGGAACAAGGAGGACACATATTCTACTTCCAACCCCAGAAGTAGGATAGGTATAGAAGAGGAACCAGCCATTTCTTGAAAAGGCTGATGCAGTTTCCTTGGAGGATGGAAAAAGTCAGAGAAACTGAGCATGTCAGACATTTTGGGCCTGACAGACCATGCCCTTCAGGAGGCCCAGTGGATGTTTTTCAGAAGTAAAGGAGGAGTTAAGAAAGATAAAATAAGAAATGTGCAAAGATTTAGTGTAGATTCAGTTTAGTTCAGTCACTCAGTCATACCCAACTCTTTGCGACCCCATAGACTGCAGCACTCCAGACTTCCCTGTCCATCACTAATTCCCAGAGCTTGCTCAAACTCCTGTCCATTGAGTCAATGATGCCATCCAGCCCTCTCAGCCTCTGTCATCCCCTTCTCTTCCTGCCTTCAATCTTTCCCAGGATCAGGGTCTTTCCTAATGAACCAGGTCTTCGCATCAGATGGCCAAAGTATTCGAGTTTCAGCTTCAGCATCAGTCCTTCCAATGAATATTCAAGACTGATTCCTTTAGGATTGACTGGTTTGGTGTCCTTGTAGTCCAAGGGACTCTCAAGAGTCTTCTCCAACACCACAGTTCAAAAGCATCAATTCTTTGGCGCTCAGCACTCTTTATGGTCCAACTCTCACTGATTAGGGGTGATATTAGCCTAGGGTCTTGAGGCAACTGACATAAACACAGATAAGGGACTCAGTGAGACTGAGTGGATGCAAGGCAGGGGAGAGTGTGGGTTCCAAGGCAGGGGTATCTGGGGCTGTCTTTGGACCCCTACAAGTGAAAGTGAGAAAGTCATGTTATGCAAAGCTCATAGTGTATACCTATCAGAGAAAAGGTTTTTTTCCCTCAGACAGTAAAGAATCTGCATGCAATGCAGGAGACCTGAGTTCGATCCCTGAGTCAAGAAAATCCCCTGGTGAAGGGAACAGCAACCTACTTCAGTATTCTTGCCTGGAGAATCCCATGGACGGAGGTGCCTGATAGGCTACAGTCCATGGGGTCACAAAGAGTCAGACGTGACTTAGTGACTAACATTTTCATCAGAGGAAAAGCAGATTTATTCCAAGTCTGTGTGGCTCTCTTTTTGACATCTATTGATGGAATTAAGGTTAGCTATGGAGGTCAAATATTATTCTGGTTGTGTAATAGATGGGGAAACAGTGGAAACAGTGTCAGATTTATTTTTTTGGACTCCAAAATCACTGCAGGTGGTGATTGCAGCTATGAAATTAAAAGACGCTCACTCCTTGGAAGGAAAGTTATGACCAACCTAGATAGCATATTAAAAAGCAGAGACATTCCTTTGCCAACAAAGGTCTGTCTAGTCAAGGCTATGGTTTTTCCTGTGGTCATGTATGGATGCAAGATTTGGAATATGAAGAAAGCTGAGTGCTGAAGAATTGATGCTTTTGAACTGTGGTTTTGGAGAAGAATCTTGAGAGTCCCTTGGACTGCAAGGAGATCCAACCAGTCCATTCTAAAGGAGATCAGTCCTGGGTGTTCTTTGGCAGGAATGATGCTAAAGCTGAAACTCCAGTACTTTGGCCACCTCATGCGAAGAGTTGACTTATAGGAAAAGACTCTGATGCTGGGAGGGATTGGGGGCAGGAGGAGAAGGGGACGACAGAGGATGAGATGGCTTGATGGCATCACCAATTCGATGGACATGAGTTTGAGTAAACTCCGAGAGTTTGTGATGGACAGGGAGGCCTGGTGTGCTGTGATTCATGGGGTCGCAAAGGGTCGGACGCGACTGAGCCACTGAACTGAACTGAACTGAAGTCCCAACTTGGCCTTGACTTGCTCTAATGAAGGGATAGAAGGCCTAGGATACTAGCGTAACATGATTTTATTCCCAGTATATATGTGTGTGTGTGTGTGTGTGTGTGTGTAGATAGGTGAATTTAATGAATTTAAATGAGATCATTTATAAATAAAAAATAGACTGCATGCATACTAAGTCACTTCAGTCGTGTCTGACTCCTTGTGACCCTAGGGACTGTATCCTTCCAGGTCCATGGGATTCTTCAGGGAAGAATACTGGAGTGGGTTGACATGATACATAGATAAAGAAGTGAATTAAATGTGTCCCAATACTACGGAATAGCAGCATGCAAATTTAAATTTGTTCTGCAGTTTAATTTTATGCTGGCAGCAGATTTTCAGATTTTAAAAAGAGATATTGGCCTTGTTCATTTTCTTTATATATCTGTATTAATTAAAACAACAGCTTACTCAGGAATGCTAGAAATCATTATTTATTGAAAGCTGCTGCTACTTCTTTGTGAACATGTTTTGCAACTGGTCAGGTATCCCACGGATTGATTCTAGGTTTTCTTCATATTTGGCCTTAATCCAAAGCACTGCTCTGACTTTGGAAAGGGATACAAAACATCATGATTTCTTCCACTGCTCTCTGCTTTGAAGGGATTACTGCTTGGCAATATGCACAATGCTTGAAGACAAGAGCAATACCAGTGATATGAGAATGTCCTGAGGACAAAATAATGATAATGATGGACATCCTCTTGATTTTCTGACCTCTTAATTATCTGTTTGATAGAAACTGGAGCCCATGTCAACTGGAATATCAGAGTACAGAAGTTTTCTTTCTTAAGGAATGTCTTAGTTTCTTACCAAATTTGGAATATAGGTTTCTCTGTGGAAGAAGAATTTAAAATTTATTAATATTCAGTTCCTAAACTTATGCAGAAAAATATTTATAAATATGATTACACAAAATTTAGACACTTCTGAGTTCTAAAGCTCCCATGAACAAACGTAGAAGAGCAAAAGCAATCCGGGGGCTAGTATTTGAAACTCATATGATGGAGTGCATTTTTGAACATCAGGTATCTTTTTCCTCTGTTTCTTTATCCTAAAATATGCTGTCCAAATTTCTGTTCATTATGCCTCCCTTTTAATATCACTATTATGAGTAATATTTATTTGATTATTAATTCAAGAGCTATTTATTAAACATCTATATCAGGTATTGTACTTTGCTAACTGCTTAAAGAAAAATCTAACATTATGCAATTACAGTTGTGATATTTATTGAGTAAGTATTCATTGACTTCTTTAGAGAAGGAAATGGCAACCCATTCCAGTGTTCTTGCCTGGGAAATCCCATGGACAGAGGAGCCTGGCAGGCTACAGTCCATGGGGTAACAAAAGTGTTGTATACAACTCACTGGCTAAACAACAACAATTCATTGAGTTTAATTTCTGGGCTAGATACTAGACTTAAGAACTGGAGCACATAGTGATGAGGCCAGACACATTTCTTAAGCTCATATGGCTTAGAGATAAGTGGATGAGACAGACACTGAGTATGTCACTAATACATGGTTACTTACAACTGTATGATAAGTCCTCATATAAAGTGATAGGAAAGCATATAACCAACAAAACCAAATTAAGTCTGTGGAGTGAGGAAATGTTTCTCAGAGGATATAATGGTGAAATTGAGATCCAAGAGGTGAATAGGTGTTAGGTGAAAAGAGGATTTATATTCGATTTCTATTCCAAACAGATAGAACAGCTTGTTCGGAGGCCTTAAGAGGAGACAGAAAAATGGATACAGTCAACAGCTGAAAGAGCTTAATTTGCCTGGCATGTAGAATGTAAAGTAAATGAAGTGGTGAGAAATGAAACTGAAGGGGTTTGCAAGAGCTAGATCATGGCAGCAGGGGGTGGGGAGCTTTATATGTCATGTTAAGGAGTTGCGGTTTCATTGTAAAGGCAGTGGGAAATTATTTTAGGGCTTAAAGCAGGTGAGAGAGTTGATCAAAACTATGTTTTGGAAAAATCACTCTAGATGTCTCATGGAGAACTTATTTTAGGATGGATAGGACACTGTGGATCAGAGATCAGTTGGGGGGATTTCAATGGTGCAGGTGAGAGGCTAACAGTAGCTTGGACCTGAATGGTGGCAAAGGAGTAAAGAAAGTAATTCAGTTTCTAAAAAAAAAAAAAAAAAAAAATTAAATAAGTACCTTCTTTCTTATCTTCCTAGCCACTGGAGATTGACTAAGTTAAAATAAAAATGGAAACAATCCAGTTGGGAAGGAATACATAAAATATTCCTAAATAAAAATACAAAAAAGAAAGGACATGATAAATCCTACTAAAATGGCAGGATGGCATTTTTCCAGAACATCATAAGATGATCACTCTTAGATAGCAGAAAAGATATGTACTTTATATTAACAAAAGAAAGGGAAAAATTGATGGGTACTCTTAAAGTTCAACTGTGCCTCCACCCCCCCAAATACATAAGTGATGGTATTAAGATCCAGTAGCTTAGAATGTGACCCTATTTGCAGATAGGATCTTCATAGAGTTAATCAAGTTAAACTGAGGTTATTAGGGTGGGTCCTAATTCAATATAATTGGTATCCTTATAAAAGAGGGACATTTGGTCATGGTGCCACACAAAAAGGAAAGAGGATGTTTAGAGACAAAGGGAGGAGACAGACCAAAGAAGTAGGAGGCAGACTTTGATGTCCTGGGGACACAGACTTTGGTGGCATCTATTTTGGGAAGCACATTCTACTACAAGGATACTGGTGCCGGCCAATGACATTTTGAATTAGCAATAGGACCTGGCCCCTCCTACCAGTTGATCAGCACAAAGCTCAACTTATTAGCAGACAAGTTTCCATATGTCCCTCTGAGACCCCTGCACACCCCTGAACCCAGACCTGGCAACCAGAGGGCCCAGAACCTGACCCCATCCACTTGTGGGCTGGCATTAGCCCTGGGACACACCCTCATGGCCCCTGCATCCATTGGCATGGGGACTTGGCCACACCCACCAGCAGGATGACACCAGCTCCAGGACCCCCAGGGTCCTATGGTTAGAAACCCTGGGATCGAGCCTCACTCACCAGTAGGATCTCACTAGCCCTAGACACAGCCTCTACCATCTGTGCATGGGGACTAGCTCTGAATCACCTTGGACCCCTCATACAGCTGCCCTGAATCCAGCCCCACCCACCAATGGGCCAGCAGTAAATCTGGATTTAGGTCCCACTCACCAGCAGAGCCACATCAGCTCTGGAACCTGTAGCCAGCCACCCTGAGACCCAGCCTTATTCATCAGCAGGCTGGCATGAGACCCAGGGTGTCCTGGGCCATACAGATGATTCAATAGCAATGGGCAGCCTCTACATAAGCCCAGAGCTAATGTAATACTCGGCTACTCAAAGGTGAAAAGCTAAAACTAGTTTCTCTAAGATCTGGACTAACAAGGATGTCCACTGTTGCCATTTCTATTTAACATAGTATTGGAAATCCTAGTCGCAGAAATAAGACAAGAAAAAAAAAAAAAAAAATGAAAGGCACCCAAACCATAAGGGAAGAAGTAAAAATGTCATTATTTGTAGATGACATGATACTAAATATAGAAAAACCTAAAGTCCTCACTAAAGAACTATTAGAATTCATCAATGAATTCAGTAAAGTTACAGGATACAAAATTAATATACAGAAATCTTGAATTTCTATATACTAACAATAATCAGAAAGAGATGTTAAGAAAATGAACCCATTTATAATTTTATCAAAAAGAATGAAATGTCTGGGAAGAAATGTGAGGAGATGGAAGACATGTACTCAGAAAACTATAAGATCCTAATTAAAGAAACTGAAGAAAATATAAAAAATGGAAAGATACCTTGTGCACATGGATTGGAAGAATTCATATTGTTAAAATGACTGTACTATCCAAGGCAATCTATAGATTTAATGCTGTCCCTATCAAAATACCAATCATGTTTTTCACAGATCTAGAAGAAATAATTCCACAATTTGTATGGAAATAGAGAAGACCCCAATAGCAAAAACAATTTTGAGAAAGAATAAAGCTAGGAGATATGCTCCCTGATTGCAGAATATACTACAAAGCTACAGTAAACAAAACAGTATGGTATGGGCACAAAAACAGATCAGTTGAACAGAGTAGAGATGCCCCAAGTTAACCCACACTTATGTAGCCAATTGATCTAAAACAAAGACAAGAATATACAATGTGGAAAAGACAGCCTTTTCAATAAATGTGCTAGAAAACAAGCACATGAAAAGATGCTCAATATCACTAATTATTATAGAAATGCAAATAAAAACTACAGTGAGCTATCACCTCACATCTGTCATAATGGCTATCATCAAAATGTCTACAAATAGCAAATTTTGGGAAGGATATGGAGAAAAGGGAACGTTTGTACACTGTTGTTGGGAATGTAAATTGGTGTAGCCACTATGAAAAATGATATGGAGGATACTCCAAAAATTAAAAATAGAACCACTATGCAGTCCAGAAATTCCACTCCTGAGTATATATTCAAAGAAAATTAAAACACTAAATCAAAAAGATATATGCAACCCTTCATTCATGACAGCATTACTTATGATAGCTAAGATATAAAAAAGGTCCATCTAGTCAAAGCTATGGTTTTTCCAGTAGTCATGTATGGATGTGAGAGCTGGACTACAAAGAAAGCTGAGCACTGAAGAATTGATGCTTTTGAACTATGGTGTTGGAGAAGACTCTTGAGAGTCCCTTGGACTACAAGAAGATCCAACGTGTCCATCCTAAGGAAATCAGTCCTGAATATTCATTGGAAGGACTGATGCTGAAATTCCAATACTTTGGCCACCTGATGTGAAGAATTGACTTATTTGAAAAGACCCTGATGATGGGAAATATTGAAGGCGGGAGCAGAAGGGGAGGACAGAGAATGAGATGGTTGGATGACATCACCGACTCAATGGACAAGAGTTTGAGTAAACTCTGGGAGTTGGTGATGGTGTCTCTCCGTACCGTACGACGTCAGGTACCCCAGTGTTTCTCAGTCTGTGCTGACTCGCTAACTTGACTTGACTTGACTTCCATAATTTTCGTCGTATTCACGAATAGTCATGTACTTACCTATTTCTTTTGTACCTTGAATATAAGTACTTCATACTTAATTGATATTTTTTCTTACTTTAGAACTGTAAATGTTGTAGTAGCTGCCTGGATCTCAGATAACACGATTCACTTTACAGTCTGTCTCTTTCTGTTTATGAAATACTAAAGTGAAGATATACCTTAGATTTTTAGTTTTGTTTATTTGTATTATTTTATCTTTATCTAAGTATGTATGTTTCTTGTGTGACCACCAACGGTCTCCATTCTATCCATTCTTCCCACTCACTTTATCCACTTCTCCTAATTCACCGTGTTTAAAGGTGAGTATTTTATTAGTACCTCTAGATTATGTACCTTTTCCCATATATCAGTTATTATCACTATTGAAATTTACCACTGTCTACCATTAATATAGTACAACTACTCTATTTAAAGTTTAGTGACATAAAATGTGGATTTTGATCATAAAAACATGAGTTCGTAAAATAAATGTAATCCTATTGTATAGTAAAAAAGAAACGTAATTTTTAATAAAAATTGATTTCTTATTAACGAAATGTCTTAAAACAGTAAAAGACGGTTTGAAGTTGTACTTAGACGGTATACATATGTATATAGGGGAGGGGAAAAATGGAGAGAGGGCAGAGAGTGGGGTAGGGTGGGGAGATCCATGATACAGAGCCCCTATTTGTGTTTCCTGAGCCATACAGCAAATTCCCGTTGAGTATTTACCTTACACATGGTAATGTAAGTTTCCATGTAACTCTTCCTATACATCTCACCCTCTCCTCCCCTCTCCCCATGTCCATAAGTCTATTCATTCTCTATGTCTGTTTCTGCACTGCTGTTCTGTAAATAGATTTTTCCGTACTATTTTTTTCCGGATTCCATATATATGCATTAGAATATATTTCTCTTTCTCTGACTTACTTCCCTCAGTATAATAGATTCTAGGTTCATCCATCTCATTAGAACTGACTCAAAAGTGTTCCTTTTTATAGCTGAGTAATATTTTGGTGTGCATATGTACTGTAACTTCGTTATCCATTAATCCTTTGATGGACATCTAGGTTGCTTCCATGTTCAGTTCAGTTCAGTTCAGTCACTCAGTCATGTCCAACTATTTGCAACCCCATGAATCACAGCACACCAGGCCTCCCTGTCCATCACCAACTCCTGGAGTTCACGCAAATCCATGTCCATTGAGTCAGTGATGCCATCCAGCCATCTCATCATCTGTCATCCCCTTCTCCTCCTGCACCCAATCCCTCCTAGCATCAGAGTCTTTTCTAATGAGTCAGCTCTTCGGATGAGGTGGCCAAAGTACTGGAGTTTCAGCTTCAGTATCATTCCCTCCAAAGAAATCCCAGGGTTGATCTCCTTCAGAATGGACTGGTTGGATCTCCTTGCAGTCCAAGGGACTCCCAAGAGTCTTCTCCAACACCACAGTTCAAGAACATCAATTCTTCGGGGCTCAGCTTTCTTCACAGTCCAACTCTCACATCCATACATGACCACAGGGAAAACCATAGCCTTGACTAGACGGACCTTTGTTGGCAAAGTAATGTCTCTGCTTTTGAATATGCTATCTAGGTTGGTCATAACTTTTCTTCCAAGGAGTAAGCATCTTTTAATTTCATGGCTGCAGTCACCATCTGCAGTGATTTTGGAGCCCCCCAAATAAAGTCTGACACTGTTTCCACTGTTTCCCCATCTATTTCCCATGAAGTGATGGGACCAGATGCCATGATCTTCGTTTTCTGAATGTTGAGCTTTAAGCCAACTTTTTCACTCTCCTCTTTCACTTTCATCAAGAGGCTCTTTAGTTCCTCTTCACTTTCTGTCATAAGGTTGGTGTCATCAGCATATCTGAGGTTATTGATATTTCTCCTGGCAATCTTAATTCCAGCTTGTGTTTCTTCCAGTCCAGCATTTCTCATGATGTACTCTGCATATAAGTTAAATAAGCAGGGTGACAATATACAGCCTTGATGTACTCCTTTTCCTGTTTGGAACCAGTCTGTTGTTACATGTTCTAGCTATGGTAAATAGTGCTGCAATGAACAATGAGATCCATGTGTCGTTTTCAAATGTGGTTTCTTCAGGGTATATGCCTAGGGGTTGGATTGCTGGGTCATATGGTGATTTTATTCCTAGTTTTTACAGGGATCTCCATACCATCTTCCATCGTGGCTATATACATGTCAATTATACTTCAAATTTAAAGCAAATGAGTACAGGCTCTACTATAAAGCTACAGTCATCAAGACAGCATGGTACTGGCACAA
The DNA here is from genome assembly GCA_006410655.1 of Kobus ellipsiprymnus. NCBI lineage: Eukaryota > Metazoa > Chordata > Mammalia > Artiodactyla > Bovidae > Kobus > Kobus ellipsiprymnus. The sequence goes on along the minus strand of SJYR01000529.1, from coordinate 113,388 downwards.
AGACAAAAATATAGATCAATGGAACAAAATAGAAAGCCCAGAGATAAATCCAGGCACCTATGGACACCTTATCTTTGACAAAGGAGGCAAGAATATACAATGGAGAAAAGACAAACTCTTTAACAAGTGGTGCTGGGAAAACTGGTCAACCACTTGCGGAAAGAATGAAACTAGAACACTTTCTAACACCATACACAAAAATAAACTCAAAATGGATTAAAGATCTAAACATAAGACCAGAAGCTATAAAAATCCTAGAGGAAAACATAGGCAAAACACCCTCTGACATAAATCACAGCAGGATCCTCTATGACCAACCTCCCAGAGTATTGGAAATAAAAGCAAAAACAAACAAATGGGATCTAATTAAACTTAAAAGCTTTTGCAAAACGAAGGAAACTATAAGCAAGGTGAAAAGACAGCCTTCAGAATGGGAGAAAATAATAGCAAATGAAGCAACTGACAAAGAAGTAATCTAAAAATTATACAAGCAACTCCTGCAGCTCAATTCCAGAAAAATAAATGACCCAATCAAAAANACTTAAAAGCTTTTGCAAAACGAAGGAAACTATAAGCAAGGTGAAAAGACAGCCTTCAGAATGGGAGAAAATAATAGCAAACGAAGCAACTGACAAAGAATTAATCTCAAAAATATACAAGCAACTCCTGCAGCTCAGTTCCAGAAAAAATAAACGACCCAATCAAGAAATGGGTGAAAGAACTACACAGACTTTTCTCAGGAAGACATACCAGATGGCTAACAAACACATGAAAAGATGCTCAACATCACTCATTATCAGAGAAATGCAAATCAAAGCAACAATGAGGTACCATTTCACACCAGTCAGGATGGCTGCGATCCAAAAGTCTACAAGCAATAAATGCTGGAGAGGGTGTGGAGAAAAGGGAACCCTCTTACACTGTTGGTGAGAATGCAAACTAGTATAGCCACTATGGAGAAGAGTGTGGAGATTCCTTAAAATAGAAATAGAACTGTCATAAGACACAGCAATCCCACTGCTGGGCCTACACACCGAGGGAACCAGAATTGAAAGAGACACATGTACCCCAGTGTGCATCGCAGCACTGTTTATAATAGCCAGGACATAGAAGCAACCTAGATGTCCATCAGCAGACAAAAGCTGTGGTACATATACACAGTGGAGTATTACTCAGCCATCAAAAAGAATACATTTGCATCAGTTCTAATGAGGTGGATGAAACTGGAGCCTATTATACAGAGTGAGGAAAGCCATAAAGAAAAATATCAATACAGTATACTGATGCATATATATGTAATCTAGAACGATGGAAACAATAACCCTATATGTGAGACAGCAAAAGAGACACAGATGTATAGAACAGTCTTTTGGACTCTATGGGAGAGTGTGAGGGTGGGATGATTTGTAATAATGGCATTGAAACATGTATATTATCATATGTGAAATGGATTGCCAGTCCAGGTTCGATGCATGAGACAGGGTGCTCAGGGCTGGTGCACTGGGATGACCCAGAGGGATGGGATGGGATGGGAGGTGGGAGAGCAGTTCAGGATGGTGAACACATGTACACCCGTGGTGGATCCATGTCAGTGTATGGCAAAACCACTACAATATTGTAAAGTAATTAGCCTCCAATTAAAATAAATAAATTTTTATTAGAAAAATAAAATAAAGCATACAAAGTAAGAAATGGAAAAGAGAGCAAGAGCATATGTTTGCTTTGCAATATAATTTTTAATATATTTTTTTAAAAAGTTGTGTTTAACAGTTTTGGTAGTTAATTCACAGTAATTAATACATTCATGTTATTTTTTTTTCCTTTTTCCTTTTGGAAAATTATATCAGATGATCTCTATAATTATTTCAAATTAGCTCTGAATAAGGGTCATTCTGGTACAT
>SJYR01000529.1:89561-101038 GCA_006410655.1 Kobus ellipsiprymnus | reverse complement strand
AGGATGAGATGGCTGGATGGCATCACGGATACGATGGATGTGAGTCTGAGTGAACTCCGGGAGTTGGTGATGGACAGAGAGGCCTGGCGTGCTGCGATTCATGGGGTCGCAAAGAGTCGGACATGACTGAGCGACTGAACTGAACTGAACTGAACTGTCCCTCAGGTGATGGTTAGGAGGACTAAAATTTGAAAAAATACTGCTTTGTAATAAAGTGGACAGGGGGGTTCAGTCTTATGAGTCAGTTCTCCAAGTGTCAAAGTCTATTGTAAAGTGCAATTGTGAGAACCACAGGGGTTTTGTGATCAAGGTGTTAAAGCAATGTCTTTGTCTAGCACCTTCAGTAAATCATCTCCTGTAGTTTTTGATCTGAACTATACTTGTCCTTGACCATGCATTTCAGTTATGCATGCCCTTGTATCCTCCCACGTCAAGTAGCATTATGTATTATGTGTCATCCATTCAGGATTCTGTTTAAAATTTTTATTGATCTTGGAATTTTCTCAAGTTCATTTATAAGATTCTGTGTTCATACAATGGAAGAAATAATAACTGCACTTTTATCTAATGAGCAGGTTTTACCATCATTATATGATTGGTTTCTTTGAGACTCTTCAGCGGTACTTGTAGGTCTTTCAATTTTATGAATCCTCAACTCCAGCCACAGAGGAGAGCATCCCGCAAGTTGGACCAGTCATAGGACTTCTATCCCTGGTTATTGCTAAGCTACAAGTATATATCCTAAACTGGGACAATTAGTGTATACAACATGTTTTTTTTTTCTTTTAGAAAAAAATTAAATATATGTTTTTTCTCAGCTGAAGATACTAAACTTTGAAAGTGTGAGTCTAAGGTTATCCATAATGTTCTTGATATTCAAGCCTGAATAGAGTGAGGAGTGCTTTTGTCCCTCACCTCGAGTGTATGGAAAACAGTTTAAGAGAAGAACATGGATGTCTTAATTTTTGCCCCTTATAGTTCTAATTCTCTTTCATGCCAGAATAATCTAAAAGGCATGAAACAAGCTGGTTACTCATTGGAAAATGAAACTAAAGGCATTTTATAAGGCTGCTGATACTTCTTGAGTTTGTCATGAAAATCCATGAGAGTTTCCTGTAGACCTAAAGGGTTATATCCATATTATCTTTGGTTTTGAGTAAGAAGGGACACCTAGAGTAGTGACAGACCTTAGTAGAGGGAAACTGTAGATCTTACAAAATGCTAGGGGCTGAAGACAGTGTTAGAGAGGAGCCAGAAGAAAGATTAATTGGCACTTATTTTGGCTGCCATCCATTTGCTCTTCTGCATCCTCTCTCTTCCCTTTTACATCTACTCTTTGCTCTGGAAGGCTAATCTTGATGCTCCCTTGCCCTTTGGCTTGCAGTTGGGTTTCCCCATGGGGATCCACATCAGAATATCTGAGGGAAGGAGTGGACCAGATCAAATATTTGTTTCCTGGCTCTTTTTCTCTGGTCTCTGGTTTTCTCCTTCGGGATTCTGATGATCATTCCCTCCCATGATCCACTCAGGCCTAGAGGTGTTAACTCCCACTGTCAATAACCCCAGCCAATTTCACTTTCCCTTGTCATCTGCCTATGCTCCACCTCCAGTTTTGTAAATAGTCCCTTTTAACGTAAACCTTCTTCAAGTGATCTGGATCTGAGGATGCCATCTGTATGTATCCTGTGAGACTCTGATGGGTACCCCTTCATCAAGGACACTGCAGATGAAGCATACCCTTTTCTGGACATGCTTCAGAATCCATGAATTACCTTACTAGAAAGGCAGACTTAGATTCCCAGGTCAGTCTTGGTCATACAGAGAGATTCCTACTCCATAACCTATCCTCCTTCCCTTAGTTGTAATATAAACCTGAATTACCAGGTTGAGGGGAGAGGAACTGAGAGACAAGGTGTGAAAAGAATACATTCCTTTCACTGACTTCAAGGGAGAGGAGAGGGACACTCACTTCCTAACAAATATGCAGTTTTAATTATTACTTGGGACTGAATATTTTAATTTGTTCTCAGAGGACCTATAATTACATAAAAATGACTTTAAAGATCTATGAGTTCTACAGCATCTTTATTTTTTTCCAGAGCTATAGGAAGAAATAGCCAAACTAAATAAATATGAGTTCAATGAAACAAAAAATAACAGTAATAAATGTGCTTTATATTTACGCTGTGTTTGTTCAACATGACAGCTACATAGGTTACATAAAGCTGTATCTGCTTCTCAAATGGAAGAAGAATTTCAAATCCTCTTTGGGCAATGATACCATGCTTTTCTTTTACGAAGAATTAATACTGCTGAACCACTTCACTGCTTTCTAGATGAAGACACTTGTTAGACTGTCAAACAGTTATTATTTCTAAGCCTGGGCTAGTACATTATGAGGAATATAAACAGGGCTTTATACCATGGTAATTCATGCCCATTGTAGGATCTGACTGAGCTACAAAGACAATTGCTCTAATTGTGTGCCTTGGTCCTAGTAGTTAGGTTGTGTATAACCTTACCTGTGCTTCCCATAAATTGCAGCACTGGGGTGTAGGATATAGAACATTCTAGAGAAGAGCCAACATTAAGACCAAGAAGATGATACCTCATACTACATGGCAGGGGTATGGTAAGAATTATATAAGAGAAAATACTGTGAAACTGGTGGTTTGGAGAGTTCAATTTAGGGAAGTATAAGGTGTTAAGTCTGGTTAGATCATCTAGAAAGTGGTTTTATGAATAGTCAGAAGCACTGCTCCTTATGTGAAATGTTTACCTAATGTGGCAAAGAGGGACACAGCTGCTAAAAGGAGCTATTGATAGATGAACAGTAAGAGATTGCAGATTAATTCATGATATTCTTCATCTACAATATATGGCTTGATAAACTCTTTCTCATGCCGTATGAATTAGGATAACCATTGATTTGTTTGTTTTATCATTTATATTTTTTAGTCTGACATATTCCTCGGAGTCCTTAAGACAGCTGGCTTCACAATTTTCCATATGGCAGAGCCTTTGCAAGCTGCAGATCTTTTGGGACTAAGAAGCACACACTTCATTATAATACAGGTATGCACTGCTGAGATCTTTGCTTAGTGATTATAACTAATATAACTGGTTGGTCAGTGGTCACTGAAGTAAAGTAAAATAAGGTTTTGCACATGTGTGGCTGCTTCAGACAATTTTAATGTTATTTTTCTTCCCTGACTTTTGAACATATTTACTGCCTGGGTCTTCTATGGTTTTTTAATTATTTTCTTTTGGCTGTATTTCAAGCTCTGGCAACTATTGACTGAACTTCTGTTTCTGTTGTTTCTGCTCATTCCTAGTTGATTTCATGTAGAATGTGAGTTTGAGTTAATTGATATTTTAATTGTCCATTTTGTAAGCATGGAACTCCTGCATATGGCATGACCTTCTACTCAGGCACACTGGTAATTGATCAATCTACAAATGCACTCAGGCAAAACTGACCTGGCTACTGTGACTATATGGGGACTACTGGCAATGGGGGAGGAAGACTCTCACCATCTTTCTGTCTCACGTGCCAATACGTCAGAAGGAGCCTGTTGGTAAACATTACAACTGACTGCCTGTGAGCCCTACTGGGCTTATGCTCTGTGCAGTGGAATAGGCTGGCTTCTGGACACTCAACTCCAACTAGTGAGGTGACTGCTTTTCTGTTTCAGTTTCAGTTCAGCCACTCAGTTGTGTCTGATTCCTTGTGACCCCATGGACTGCAGCACACCAGGCCTCCCTGTCCATCGCCAACTCCCAGAGTTTACTCAAACTCATGTCCATTGAGTCGGTGATGCCATCCAACCATCTCATCCTTTGTCATCCCCTTCTCCTCCTGCCTTCAATCTTTCCCAGCATCAGGGTCTTTTCCAATAAGTCAGCTCTTTGTATCAGGTGGCCAAAGTATTGGAGTTTCAGCTTCAGCATCAGTCCTTGCAATGAATACTCAGGACTGACTTCCTTTAGGATGGACTGGTTGGATCTCCTTGCAGTCCAAGGGACTCTCAAGAGTCTTCTCCAATACCACAGTTCAAAAGCATCAGTTCTTTGGCACTCAACTTTCTTTATAGTCCAACTCTCACATCCACACATGACTACTGGAAAAACCATAGCTTTGACTAGATGGACCTTTTTTGGAGAAGTAATGTCTCTGCTTTTTAATATGCTGTCTAGTTTGGTTTTTGTTTAGAAAGACCTAATGATTCCACCCCTAATGGCACTCAACACAATATGGGTTGATATATCTGTACTATGTCTGCTGACTCCTGGCTAGGCCATGAGAATGTTTCTTTTTTTTTTTTTCTTTTACTTTATTTTACTTTACAATACTGTATTAGTTTTGCCATACATCAAAGCCTTCCTTTCCCCTCGTTTGGTGAAAACCAGGTGTGGCCTTACCTCCCTTATAACTGTACAGAGCACTGCTGCTGTTAACCACCTCTCCACTGACCCAGTAAGTGCTTGGTTCAAAAGTTGGCCCGCACATCCTGGCAAATAAATGACTTCTCTGAGCATGCTAGATCTCTTACCCTCAATATTTTTTGGCTGCTACTGTCTGTATTATATTTGTTGTATCTGGTTGCAGTGCCCTCTATATACCTGACCCCAGGGATATTGTGAAAGAGGGGAGGACCAAGATTGTAAGGGTCATGCAGGGTATATAGAGGTGGGGTGTGGGCCACTCAACATAGCTGTCCTCGTGTTCTCAGTACAGTCCCTGCCCAACCAGTCCCTGCTTCACCTATATCTTGCGCACATGACTGCCCTTCCAACCGGGCTTCTCCCAAGCCCCAGCTGAAGATTGTTCTTAAGAAAGGGGCACTGATGGGTGTACCTCTACTAGTCAAAATAAAAAGCACTCATGCAAATCATATGTTCTTTTGTAAACACATACTTTTAATTTGAAAATTAGTATTTTAATTAACAGTACTTTGACTTGCTCATTCCAGTGGTATTTATTGTATAGCTGAATTATTAGCTATTATACCCACTGATACATAAGAAAAGGGACTACAAAGCTGCCATTTATTTTATTAAATATCAAGTATATACACATATAAAAATATATCTGTATATATCAAATATGTGAAAATATACATATGCATCTTTTTCATCAAGTATATTTTAATCAGTTTCATTGAGATATAATTTCCATAAAATGAATCCCCCAGTTTTAACTGTACAATTCACTGAGTTTTGACAAATGTATAGTCTCTTTTGACCATAACCATAACAGAGATATATTTGCATTGTCTCCTGAAGTTCCCTTTAGACTTTTTGCAGCCATTATCCTCTTCCCAATTCCAGGCCCTGGAAACTATAGATCTGCCTTCTGCAACTATAATTTTGTCTTTTCAACTATTTTATATAAATGCAGTCATACAGTGGTTAGAATTTTGTGTTTGGCTTCTTTCACTTTTGCTTTTGAGATTCAGCCATATGGCTACATATATCAGTAGTTTATTCCTTTCCATTTCTGAATTGCATTCCATTGTATAGAAAACACAACTGTTTTATCTATTCATTAGTTGGTGAATATTTGGGCTTTTCCTAGTTTCTGGCTTGCTTGTTCATTTTTTGACAGTTTGTATAAAAGTTTTTATTTTGGATGAAGTCAAGCATGCCAATTTTAAATGTTTCTTACTTCATATAGAAATGTTACCCATCCAAGGTCACAAATATTTTTCTCCCATATTTTCCCTATAAGTTTTATAGTTTTAATTCTTGTATTTATGTCAGTGACATAATTCAACTTGATTTTTCTGTATGGCTTGGGGTATATATACACATTATTATATATATAATATATATATATCCATATATGTATATACACACATGTGTATCTATCTGTATATATACTTATATGTATAAATATTTGTATATAGATACATAATTTTTGGCTGCTTAAAAAAATCCCTTTCCAAATTAATTATCTATTTTTATTGAAAATAAACTGACCATATATGTGTGGCTCTGTGTCTGAGACCTCCCTTCTGTTCCATGGGTTTACACACCTATTTCATTGCCAGTACTGCATTATTTGGATTACTATAGTTTTTAAAGTAGGTTGTGAAATCAGACAATGTGAATTCTCCAAATTTTTTTATTTGCGGATCATTTTAGTTATTCTAGATCTTTTTCATTTCAATGCTAATTTTATAATTAGCTTGTCATGTTCTACAAAAATGCCAACTGGGATCTGTTTGGTTTGTGTGCATGTATTGGTCAATTTGGAGACAAGCCACATTTGGAGACAAAATCTGAATGATGCAATGGAAATAGTGAAACCCGGGTAGTAGCAGAGGAATGTGAAAGTAAGTTAGACTTAGAGACAGACAGAGTTGTACGTGGAGTAACATCTGGATAATGAAGGATTCCCTGGGGAAAATATACTATTTATAAAGCCCTGAACAGTGATGTAGGGTGTGGCTAGTTCATTTCTGGTGGTTGTTTTTTTCTGAGGTGAATATTCAGTGCTGATAACAGTTTCCTTCTGTTAGGCAATCAGGAATGGCAAGACAGGTCGATTCATTTCACAATGATATTACAAATGTGGGTTGGAGTATAAGTCATATCTATAGTGCACATAGTTTTACGGGCCTCATTTATAAGAAATTCTGCTTGTCTTCAAAGCTAAGAAGCTTAATACCACGTAAGAGTTAAGGAAATGATATTCCAAACATTGGTTCACAATCACTGTGGAATAGACAGTAACTGAAGAAAAGCATTGGGTTTTTTAGTCTGTTGCTTTATCTTGCCATGGATCATATGATACTGTACACTTCCTCAGGTTTGCAGCTGCTAGAGTCATAGATTGCATGTTCTTAAACAGAAATACATAGAGGGGGAGGAAATCATGTAGAATCACCATAGAACCCAGCTGAAGATTTGTCCAACTGAGGAGCAGAAATGGAAATGAAGGGATGTTTATCTATTACACACATTCTTCTAAGTAAAAGAAAGACCAGCCCAATGGCCAGGTTCTCATCATTGGTTGTATCCTGATGAACCATACTTGAACCAATCAGGAGTGGGGCTCAGACGGCTTTGGGTGGATATTATGTTTTCATAACAGAACTCTCACTTTATGAAGGACACAGGTTCTGGAATATAGCATAAAATTAAAACAAAGTACCACCAGCACATTTGGTACTTCCTGAGCTTTTGAGCCCTGTAAAGGTGTTTCAGAGTGAATGATTCCTCAACAAGGAATCCAAATCTTTCCAAGTGGAGCTTCCAGGTTTTAAACTTGCCTTTGGAGATTCAGAGCAGCATTTCTCAAAGAATGTAACCCTGATCACCATGTACAAACTTGTAGGAAGGGTCTCTGAAGGAAGGGGACTAGGTTGGTTCTGAATCACAAGAGCCAGTGCCACAGAAATTTGCCCATGGGAGACTGGCAGACAAGGAGGAAATTTGAGGCATATTGTTGCTTTTGACTCTCAAAGCCATCGTAGGTCCTAAATTTTCACTGAAAGGGCCTAATTTCTCATATCCAGGAAGTCAAAAGCTTCAAATTAAGACTGTACCAAGAACAAAACTTTTAGCATTAATGTGATTTATAGCCAACAGAAACTGTGCAATTCATTGGAATAATCACATTCAAATTAGGATTTGATTTCAATCAATCACATTGGACTGTAAGGAGAAATTTCTCCTTAGTAAAAGCTGGTCATCATTCAGTTCAGTTCAGTTCAGTCACTCAGTCGTGTTCGACTCTTTCGCTGGGGTACTTAGCGTCGTGCGGTCCGGAGGGACAGGTAGTGGTTGAGGGCCTCAAGTGAGTCTAAGTGCAGGTAGCTCAGTCATTACGGTAGGTCGGTAGAGTAGGAGACAGCAGGGGAAGAGAAGGACGGGGGTTAGGGAGGGTCGTAGTTTCTAAAAAGGTTACTCAGTTACTAATCTCCGGGTGTACGACGTAGAAGTACTACACTAAACCCGAATTAACCGTAAGAGACATCTCGTCGACACTGACTTGTCAGTAGATTGAACTTGAGAGAAAAGTAGGAACCTTAAAAATTCTTTCTTTATAAACCTCTATGACATGTTGGATTACACTTCTAAAGTCCGACAAAGATCGGTAACAGTTAAGATTTACAGATGGTCACCACGGGAAAACACGTTGTTTAGGTAGAACAAGTTTTAGGGTTTCGCGTTTTGATTATGACAACCCAACATCTACAAAATTTTCACAAAGGATTCGGACACAGAAGTAGACAAGTCCGACGATAGTGTTTTATGGTGTCTGAACCATTGAATATTTTTGTCTTTAAATAAAAAGTGTCAAGATATCCAACCTTTCAGGTTCAAGTTCTGAAGTCGTACCAGTACAAAACTACTCTTGGGAGAAGAATCAAGTATTGGCCACAGACATATACTATCTTCGTCCGATCCCTCAAGACATCCAAGAGAAAATTTTCTCGTGATTAGGGTAAACACTGTCGAGGTAGGAGTACTGGATTCAAGGAGAATTTACGGGATATGTCTCACAGTAGTGTAAACCGTAGTCCCAAAGTCGTATACTTAATCCTTGTCCCGTATGAGTTTGGTATCGTGGAGTCATTTGATACTTTAGAATGTTTATAAATGGACACTCAAAGTTATGAGAGTTTTATGACATGAAATGGTCACGTAACAACTGCAGGTCAGTAAGTCAGTACAGGTTGAGAAACACTGGGGTACCTGACGTCGTACGGTCCGAAGGGACAGTAAGTGGTAGAGGGCCTTGAACGAGTTTGAGTACAGGTAACTCAGTCACTATGGTAGGTCAGTAGGGTACACGACAGTAGGGGAAGAGGAGGACGGACGTTAGAAAGGGTCGTAGTACCAGAAAAAAAATTACTCAACCAAGAAACCTAGTCCACCGGTTTCATAACCAGCTTCAGCATCAGTCCTTCCAATGAATATTCAAGGTTGATTTCCTTTAGGATTGACTGCTTTGATCCTCTTGCTGTCCAAGGGACTGTCAGGAGTCTTCTCCAGCACCACAATTTGAAAGCATCAATTCTTTGGCCCTCAGCCTTTTTATGGTCCAAGTCTCACATCTGTACATGACTACTGGAAAAACCATAGCTTTGACTATATGGACCTTTGTTGGCAAAGTGATGTCTCTGCTTTTTAATATGTTGTCTAGATTTGCCACAGTTTTTCTTCCAAGGAGCAAGTGTCTTTTAATTTCATGGCTACAGTCACCATCTGCAGTGATTTTGGAGCCCAAGAAAAGAAAGTCTCTCACTGTTTCCATGTTTTCCCCATCTATTTGCCATGAAATGATGGGACCAGATGCCATGAGCTTCGTTTTTTGAATGTTGAGTTTTAAGACAACTTTTTCACTCTCCTCTTTCACCTTCATCAAGAGGCTCTTTAGTTCCTTTTTGATTTTTACCATTAAGGTGGTATCATTTGCATATCTGAAGTTATTGATATTTCAAAGTTCATGTTTTTAATGATTAAAAGTAATATATTCTTAAAAGCTTCCTGAGGCTAACAATACTATTTGGAAAAAAATTTTTTTTTTCAAAAATCTTCTGCTAGGAACAGTTTAATTCTTCTCAGTACCTGTCTTCCCCTTAGGGAGTCACCTTGAATAAGTGTATCTAAATCCAGAGGTCACTATGCCTCCTAAGGCAAATATATAACAGTTTTGGTTTCTAAGTTCTGGTAACTGCTTACAACTGGTAACTCCCCTAACTACTGTATCCTCTCTCGAGTTTCCCCTATACCCACAAATTAGTGAAGTGTCCCTTTGAGGTGAGATTGATTTTCTCATTTTGAGTATACTCTTTTCTCTCTTGGGACCCTATCTAGTACACCTTCCTACTACTCTTTACCTTTCCACGTTCCTATGACATAGGCTATACCCTTACTTTTAAGGAAACTGTAATATTTTACTTTTCTTCTCATATTTATTTCAGAGCTATTTTTGATCTTTTTCTTTAAGGTAGATGCCAAACCAGTGTAGCCAATGCATCGCCAATGACTTTATGGACCATGGGGATACCATGAGCAACATCCAGCATGAGAAGCTGATGCTAAAAAAATAGCTCCCTCAATACATGAGTTACCATATTTTAAAAACAATTTCATAAATGTTTGTGGATTGTTGGGACTTGGCATCCCTCCCCGTAGTTGGGAAGTACAAAGGAAGGCTGACTACATATTCCTTCTTTTCTCTCGCATTACCCTTGATCCAGAAGATGAGTTTTATGGAGGCCCATTAGCAGCATATGCTTGCTTGCTTCTGAGCCAGGGCCAGATAAGAGATAAGCATCACCTTCAAGTCCCATGTAAATAGGTGAAGTCTATCTCCTCAGACTATCTCTGTGATACTTTCTGCTACCCACCCCCACCATAAGGAGGCACAGCCAGGAAGGAGATGGGGTATAGAAACAGAGGAATGGTTCTCCTGTTCTTTGACCCTTAATACTTTCCCACACCAGGGTTTTTAATAGGCTAGCACATGTGGCACAGACTCAATTCCTCAGCACTTTTGGGGCTCTGTGGAAGCCAGATGGCACTGTGGGTGGCATAGTGATAATAGTACCACTGAAGAGAGATACATGCTCTCTCTCTCGTAAACACCATCTCTTTGACAAAAGGACCTGGGTGAGGGATACTTGTCACTCGTCAAACTCCATAAACCTTATTTGTACTTGAAGGGTATGCAATGAAAGCATTAGTAACTTAGTCGTGTCCAACTCTTTGCAACCCCATGGACCACAGCCCACCAGGCTCCTCTGTCCATGGGATTCTCCAGGCAAGAATACTGGAGTAGGTTGTCATGCCCTCCTCCAGGGGATTTTCCTGACCCAGGGATCAAACCTGGGTCTCCTGCATTGCATTCTGTGTTCAAATAACTGAAGAAGGTGGGTCTATAGTTATACACAGGGCTATGCAGTGAAAACAGAGGGTATGTTAGACTTTGTTAGGGCCTCTTTGTTACTGGTAATGCTGCTGACTTGGCTCTGTATCCTGCTCTCAAGTTAACTCATTCTTTGGCTTCCATTTCAACAGTAGGAGGTCGCTAATTATGAGCTTTTCACCTTGTTCTCCTTTTGATCATTCATTTCCCCTCATTACATTCATTCACATGAGACTTCTTCCACATGATAATTCATTGTCTCTATAGAAAGTTTCTGCTTTGAGAATTGATGAAGTTGCCCTGGATTCAAAGTTTAAAAGAACAACTTTGAGTTAGTGCATTAAAAGTGTGTGTGTGATTTTTATTTTTTTACCTATACCGCACAGCATCAGGATCTAAGTTCCCCAACCAGGGATGGAACCTGTGCCCCCTGCATTGGAAGAGTGGTGTCCTAACCACTCGACTGCTAGGGAAGCCCCTATAAGTGGTCTTCAGCATATCAGTTAACCTCTCTGAATCTTACCTCAGAGCTAATATGGAGGTTAATCACAACTTCCTCTAAAATTATAAAGATAATCTAAAAAGAATCATA